>CAWUFW010007004.1:837500-1068318 GCA_963921515.1 Calotriton arnoldi | reverse complement strand
ATGCAGACCAGCAAGGTCTGAGGAACTCACCCAGCAAGGGTAAGTGAGGGCAAGCCTGGAGCAACCAGGGAGCCCAAGAAGAAAAGGATTGGCCTTCGTGAAGGGCTACTAGCCAACGGGCTAGCGACCGCGAAGGAGCCTCGAGACGGTGCACGTGGAGCTGGCTCACAGGACACTCGTGGAGTGGAGGCCAGTGATCTTCGGTGCAGTTGGTGCTGGAGGCTAGGGCTACTCGGAGCCCAAAGCACGACTTCGTGGGAGACCCAGAAGAGGATGCACTAGCAAATGCGTGCGGTGTCCAGGGGTCACGGTTCCACGTTACCCACGACAGCTACGGGCCTCAGCTTTGCTGGGGACTCAGGGCAGCCTCGGGAAGTCTGGAAATCCACCTCTGGTGATGCAAAGACTTCGGCGTCCGACAGGAGCTTAGGCGATGCAGACCGGACAATTGCTTCTTTGGTGCCTGCCAAGCAGGGGAGTCACTCCTTGACCCCAAGGGAGATTCTTCTGTCCTCTAGTCTTGAGTAGAGCGTCGAAGGTCCAGGATTCTGTGTCAGAGTTTCGTCCAGGGATAATCTAAAGTCCTAAGGACTGGGTTCCTATACTTATACCAAGTTTAGGGGTTGGACTACTCTGTGGCCCCACCTATGGGTGGGTCAGGGCAGAGGGGTGGCTACACCCCTTTCCCTTTGTCCAGTTCGCGCCAAAGCAGGGGCTGCAAGCCCCTGATCCGGTTTGAACTGGGGTATGCACAGGGACACCAAGTGTGCCCCCAGTGCAGGACTTCAAAGCACCCGAAAGTGCTCTGCCCAGCCCCATGACACACTATCCTGTCTGGGGAGGTGGTCACACCTCCCTGGGACAGGAAACCTATTGTCCAGGCCTCCCCTGCCGGAGTTTCGTCCAGCAGCAGGAGGCCAGACTTGTGTCTGTGGCAGCAGCATCCATTTTGTGATGCCAGGGCTTTAGAAAGAAGTTACCGGCCAGGCCAGGGTTAACATGTCTCTCCCTCTAGAAGGGTGGAATGCTACTCCCGCCGCCAGAATTGGCGGGGGGTAGTATTCCAAGATGTTTGACACCAAACACGACATGTTTCGGTGCAGCCATTCCAAAGTTAGCATTTAACGCGAGGTTATAATGCGCTTAAGAGTATATGGTCAGGCTGCACTACAAACAGCATCAGAGAAGGGTCTCCGAACGCTGCAGAGGGGCCCTGCTCATGCAGGGGCACCCTCTCACATAGGAACCACGCACTCTGCCTTCAGGATTGATAAGGCCTGCCATAGGAGTGACTTATAGGTTTATATGTGTGTATGTATTTAGTGATATAGGTAACCTATATCACAGTAAGGGGTGCATGCACCACCTTACCCAGGCTGCAGTAGCAGACCTGTGGTGTCAGTTTGGATGGCCTTCCAGGGGGGCATAATACATGCTGCAGCCCCTGGTAGGCCTCTGAGGTACCTATGCCCTTGGTACATAGTATACCATATACTAGGGACTTATAAGGGCACTCAGATTCCAATCAGAGATGTGCCTAAGGCACATGGAAACCATTTTAGAGAGGAAGCAGCTAGGCTGGGGTTCTGATTAGCAGGGCCCCAGCCAGACTAAGGTCGAAAATCAGTGAAGCATCAGCAAAAAGTGGGGGTACCCATGTGAAGCAGATCCTACTCTCCTACACAACCCCCCCAAACGTAGGGACATTAAACTAACCTTGCCCAGTTAAGTCTTCATGTTCTAAGTGGAAGTACCTAGAGAGTCCATCTGCATTGGCATGGTTACTCCCAGGTCTATGTTCCACTGTGAAGTCCATCCCCTGTAGGGAAATGGACCTCCTAAGCAGTTTGGGGTTTTCACCCTTCATTTGTTTTAGCCATAAGAGGGGCTTATGGTCTGTTTGAACAAGGAAGTGAGTACCAAACAAGTATGGCCTCAACCTCTTCAGAGCCCAGACCACAGCAAAGGCCTCCCTCTCAATGGCTGACCAATGTTTCTCTCTAGGGGTCAGCCTTCTGCTAATGAAAGCTACTGGCTGATCCTGACCTTCTTCATTCAATTGTGACAGTACAGCCCCTACCCCCAATTCAGATGCATCAGTTTGAACAATGAACTTCTTGGAGTAATCAGGACTCTGTAGAATGGGAGCAGTGCACATGGCCTGCTTCAGGTCATCAAATGCCTTTTGACAGCTAACTGTCCACTGAACCTTTTTGGGCATTTTCTTAGAAGTTAAGTCATTCAGGGGTGTCACTATTGATCCATACCCCTTAACAAATCTCCTATAGTACCCAGTCAGGCCTAAGAAGGCTCTCACCTGAGTCTGGGTAGTTGGAGCAGTCCAGTCCATGATAGTCTGGATCTTGCTCTGCAAAGGTTGAACCTGGCCTCTACCCACAAGGTAGCCCAGGTACACAACCTGACTCTGCCCTATCTGGCACTTGGTGGCCTTGATAGTCAGGCCTGCCTTTTGCAGGGCCTGTAAAACATTCCTGAGGTGGACCAGGTGATCCTCCCAGGTGGAGCTAAAGACAGCAATATCATCTAGATATGCTGCACTATAGGCTTCCAGACCTGTGAGAACTGTATTCACCAACCTCTGGAAAGTGGCAGGTGCATTCTTCAGACCAAAGGGCATCACCACAAATTGATAATGCCCACTAGGGGTTGAGAATGCTGTTTTGGGCTTTGCAGTATCAGCTAGTCTGATCTGCCAGTAGCCAGCTGTCAAGTAAAATGTGCTGAGATATTTGGCTGAGGCCAAAGTATCTATTAGCTCATCTGCCCTTGGTATTGGATGGGCATCAGTCCTAGTGACTGCATTGAGACCCCTGTAGTCCACACAAAACCTCATCTCTCTTTTTCCACCACTGGTGTGAGGTTTTGGCACAAGGACCACTGGACTAGCCCAAGGGCTATCTGAGGGTTCAATAACTCCCAACTCCAACATTTTCTGGACTTCAGTCCTGATACAGTCCCTGACATGGTCAGGTTGCCTATAAATCTTATTTTTAATAGGCAGACTGTCCCCAGTGTCCACTTCATGAGTGCACCAGGTGGTCTGACTGGGTGTCAGTGAAAACATGTGTCTAAACTGATTGAGCACCTGTCTACAATCAGTTTGTTGCTGGGTAGTGAGGCTGCCTGCCAAGGCTACACCATCTACTGACCCATCGTCAGGGTTCTGTGAGAGCAGGTCAGGGAGTGGGTCACTCTCTTCCTCCTGCCCTTCATCAGTAGCCATGAGCAAGCCCATGTCTGCCCTGTCCACATATGGTTTTAACCTGTTGACATGGAGAACCCTGTGGGGACTCCTGGGTGTTCCTAGGTCTACTAAGTAGGTAACCTCACCCTTCTGCTCAACAATAGTGTGGGGTCCACTCCATTTGTCTTGGAGAGCTGCTGGGGCCACTGGCTCCAACACCCACACCTTCTGTCCTGGCTGGTAAACAGTCAGCACAGCCTTTGGTCATGCCAGGCCTTTTGAAGTTCCTGGCTAGCCTCAAGGTTTTTAGTTGCCTTTTTCATATACTCAGCCATCCGGGAGCGGAGACCAAGTACATAGTCCACTATGTCTTGCTTTGGGGGCTTGAGAGGTAACTCCCATCCTTCCTTCACCAAGCACAGTGGACCCCTGACAGGGTGGCCAAACAAAAGTTCAAAAGGGCTGT
Organism: Calotriton arnoldi; assembly: GCA_963921515.1. Taxonomy (NCBI): domain Eukaryota; kingdom Metazoa; phylum Chordata; class Amphibia; order Caudata; family Salamandridae; genus Calotriton; species Calotriton arnoldi. The sequence goes on along the minus strand of CAWUFW010007004.1, from coordinate 1,064,647 downwards.
AACCAACCCCCTTCTGAGGCACCTCCCTATATGCAAATAAAAGGCATGGCAAGAGTATGTCCCATCTTCGCCTAAGCGTTTCTGGGAGCCCTTTAATCATGCCCTTCAAGGTTTTGTTGAATCTCTCAACTAAACCACTGCATTGTGGGTGATAGGGTGTGGTGAACTTGTAAGTCACTCCACACTCCTTCCACATTGCTTTTAAGTATCCAGACATAAAGTTTGCACCCCTGTCTGATACTACCTCCTTAGGAAAGCCCACTCTTGAGAAAATTCCCAGGAGGGCCCTTGCCACCACAGGTGCTGTAGTGGTCCTAAGGGGAATAGCCTCTGGGTACCTGGTGGCATGATCCACTACCACCAGGATAAACCTGTGCCCAGATGCTGTTTGGGGATCCATGGGACCAACAATGTCAATCCCCACCCTTTCAAAGGGCACCCCCACCACAGGTAGCGGTATCAGGGGGGCCTTTGTAGTGCCACCTGCCTTGCCACTGGCCTGGCAGGTTACACAGGAGCGACAAAACTCCTTGGTGTCTTCAGACATGTGGGGCCAGTGAAAGTGAGGGACAATTCTGTCCCAAGTCTTGTTCTGGCCCAGGTGACCTGCCAAGGGAATATCATGGGCTAGGGTCAATAGGAAGCCCCTGAACTTCAGAGGTATAACCAACCTCCTGGTAGCACCAGGCTTGGGGTCTCTACACTCTGAGTACAGGAGTCCATCATCCCAATACACTGTATGGGGACCACTAGCTTTCCCAGCAGCCTCAGCAGCAGCTTGCTGTCTGAGGGGTTCAAGAGAGGGGCAGCTCTGCTGATCCTGGCTCAGATCTGCCCTAGAAGGTCCCCCTGCCCCAAGAACTCAACCTGGTCAGGTTCAAGCTCCTCTGGGACAGTTCCTTCCTCAGGACTGAGATCATCCCCCTCAAGGGACTGATCTTCCTTCTGAGCCAAGGGGGGAAGGCACTGCCTTTACCCTACTACTCCTCCTCTTGGAAGGCACTTGGTCCATTATTCCAGAATCCAAGGCCTGTTCAGTGCTAGACATTTTGGCTTGTGACCTGGTCACAGCAAACACATCTGCAGGTATCCCCAGCATTTCTGCATGGGTCCTGAGCTCCACTTCTGCCCAAGCTGAAGTTTCTAAGTCATTGCCAAGCAAGCATTCGACTGGTAGGTTTGCACTCACCACAACCTTCTTAAGGCCAGTTACCCCTCCCCAGGAGAAGTTAACAACTGCCAGAGTATGGTCTGTTCTGACGTTGCTAGCATTGGTCACTTGGTACATCTCACCAAGTATAACTTGCCCAGGATTCACAAGGTCTTGTGTCACCATGGTGACACTTGCCCCTGTGTCCCTAAATGCCAAAGCCTCTCGTCCATTGATTAAAGGCTGTTGTCTGTACTTGCCCAGATTACTGGGACTCACAGAGGAGGTCACATCCATGCCTCCATCACAGACTAACACAGCCTGAGTGAGTTCTCTGACTAGGTCAGAGCCCAACTCAGTACCCAGGGTCAACCCTACTAAACCCTTGGCTGGAGCACTCCCACCAACTGTAACTGTACTAGGGGGAACAGGTGCCTTAGGGGCATTGGGGGCTGGACTTGAGTCTTTGGACTTGGTGCAATCACTGGTCCAGTGGGTCTTTTGCTTACAGACCTTGCACCATGGTTTTCTTTGGCCTTTCCCTTTTGTAGACTGTGAATCCCCACCTGAAGAAGATTTTTGGGGGCCTTGTGAAGACTTTTGATCTTTACCCTTCTCCCCACCCTTTTCAGAGTTCTTAGAATCTTGCTTCTTAGGGTCACCACCTTGGTTCAGTACCTTCTGCCTCACCCTGGTTCTGACCCATTTGTCTGCCTTCTTTCCCAATTCTTGGGGAGAGGTCAGATCAGAGTCCACCAGGTACTGATGCAACAGATGATTTTGACAGTTATTAAGAATCTGCTCCCTCATTATCAGATTGTACAATCCTGTGAAGTCACACACCTTACTGCCCATCAACCAGCCTTCCAGAGCCTTAGCAGAACAATCCACATAGTCTACCCAGTCTTGGGTCTGTGCTTTTGGGTATCTCTGAACTTCAACCTGTATTGTTCAGTTGTTAGGCCAAACCCATCAATAAGAGCACTCTTCAAGACCTTGTAATTATCAGCATCCTCCTCTCTTACAGTGAGGAGCTTGTCTCTACCTTTGTCTGCAAAGGAGAGCCACAAGATTGCTGCCCACTGCTCCTGAGGGACCTTCTGTACTTTACAGGCCCTCTCTAGAGCAGTTATCCATTTGTGGATGTCATCCCCACTCTGGTAGGGAGGGACAATCTTGCTCAGGTTTCTATGGTCATAAGACCTTTCCCTATCTCTAGGGACATGGCTGCCACCATGGGACTCTAGTCCCAACTTTCTTCTCTCTTTGTAGAGATCTAGGGACTCCCTGTCTATAGCCAGTTGCTGTTTTCTGAGTTCAAGCTGAGCTTCCTCATATTGAACCAGCCTCTTTCTTCTCTCATGAGAGGATTCCCTCCTATGAGAGGAGACAGAGGTCCCTATTGAGGTGCCAGAGTGGTTAGACTCCTGGGAAGGAGACCTAGACCTTCTGGGCACACTCATAATCCTTCCTGGGGGGACAAAGTGGGGATCATTCTGATCTTCCTCTTCATCTTCCACAGGAGGGATTGGGTTATCCAGGTCAGGGTCATTGTCACCTTCCTGGTCAGTTCCAGAGGGGGGGCTGGGGGTATTGCTACCCCTGGCCCCATCCTCATCTTCTGCCCCACCCTCTGCTCCTACCCCTTCAGTCCCTAAGGGCCTGCTGAGATCATAAGCCTCCAACATCTCTCTAAGATGTTGGGTGGTGAGACTTTGTCCTGTCTTCAGTTTCCTCAAGTTACATAATGCTCTCAATTCCAAGAATGGGAGGGTATCATACTTGGAGGGAAGAAGCCCAGGGGCTTCTGGCAAGGACTCACTGGGTCCTGGCTTTGAAGACATCACTAGTGAGGTGTGGTGTATGCACTACCTACTCTAGTGTGGCCTACTAAACTCTCTTGAGTTGTAGAAAGGGTGTGCTATCCCTTAACACACAACTCTAAGTTCAGTAGAACTTACTGTATTCTAAGCTTAATTTATATGTACCTTAGGTACCTTTAGTGGTTTTCAGTTGATCAATTCAATTGAGATTATCTGGTAAAACAATAGCAAGCTGGAATCCCACACGCTGCACACCAATGTGAGAAGTTGGCCTGGCATATGCTGTCCACTAATTATAGTGGGCACCTTGCACCAGTCCAAACAACCCCTTATTGGAGATAGGTTAAAGACAACCTTATTGAAAGCTATCCTAGTGGTAGCTATGGAGAGCAGCCCTCAGGCTTAGTCTTGAAGGAATGTAAAGCAGCTTGTTTTACCAGTCTATAATCTCTTGAGTGATCAAATGAAAGAGCACCACACCAGGTATATATTCAAAATATATGTATTTATTGCTAAACACACCCCTCTAGTCTCTTTATGAGGCTAGAGTTCGAAGTACACAAGTTATAAGTTATTTAAACACAGTAATAGCACAAATACACGTTTGGGCCCCAGGGGCGTACTCAAACCATATACCAATAAAGTGGTATAAGAACCACGACTGAGCTAGACACTAGGCCTAGAGCCTCTAGAAGTGCTTGGACCACAAGGAACCACCCAAGGTAGTGACACAGGGGACCCACGGGGACGCGTGCAGTGTAAATACACAGCCGCGAGACGCCGTTAACTTCTATGGAGAAAGTCGCGATTAGGAAATTAAAGAAAAGGGACACTTAAAGAAGGACTTGGAGCAAACCCTTTGAGAACTAGGTCGTTCTAGAGTCTCTACCCACAGGAGCACCGGAGTACTCTTGTTACCTCACCCAGGGAAGCCGGGTGCATAGGTGCCTTTCGGGGTCGGGTTTCGTCGTCGATTTGAATGGCGATCTGCTGCAAAGTGCTGCTGGCGACCAAGTGGAAACTGTCCGGGTGGATCCAAGAGTGGATCGGAGATCTGAAGAACCTGAAAGCAGAGGGGACAGAGTCTGGGTCACTAGCCAGTGACCAGGAAGGCGATGAGCAGATGCCCACCGATGAGTGCTTCAGGTAGGTTGACGGTCGTCTTGACTCTTCAGCCACGAGGTCCAGGAGGCGTTGTCGGCGACCAGGAGCAGGATTCGGGCTGGTACACGATGTCTGTCGAGTGCTGAGGTGTCGGCGACCGGATTGGACCCAACAAGCCTTGGCAACGGCAAGTCTCGATGTAGATGAAGAATGACGATGATGCAGACCAGCAAGGTCTGAGGAACTCACCCAGCAAGGGTAAGTGAGGGCAAGCCTGGAGCAACCAGGGAGCCCAAGAAGAAAAGGATTGGCCTTCGTGAAGGGCTACTAGCCAACGGGCTAGCGACCGCGAAGGAGCCTCGAGACGGTGCACGTGGAGCTGGCTCACAGGACACTCGTAGAGTGGAGGCTAGTGATCTTCGGTGCAGTTGGTGCTGGAGGCTAGGGCTACTCGGAGCCCAAAGCACGACTTCGTGGGAGACCCAGAAGAGGATGCACTAGCAAATGCGTGCGGTGTCCAGGGGTCACGGTTCCACGTTACCCACGACAGCTACGGGCCTCAGCTTTGCTGGGGACTCAGGGCAGCCTCGGGGAAGTCTGGAAATCCACCTCTGGTGATGCAAAGACTTCGGCGTCCGACGGAAGCTTAGGCGATGCAGACCGGACAATTGCTTCTTTGGTGCCTGCCAAGCAGGGGAGTCACTCCTTGACCCCAAGGGAGATTCTTCTGTCCTCTAGTCTTGAGTAGAGCGTCGAAGGTCCAGGATTCTGTGTCAGAGTTTCGTCCAGGGATAATCTAAAGTCCTAAGGACTGGGTTCCTATACTTATACCAAGTTTAGGGGTTGGACTACTCTGTGGCCCCACCTATGGGTGGGTCAGGGCAGAGGGGTGGCTACACCCCTTTCCTTTGTCCAGTTCGCGCCAAAGCAGGGGCTGCAAGCCCCTGATCCGGTTTGAACTGGGGTATGCACAGGGACACCAAGTGTGCCCCCAGTGCAGGACTTCAAAGCACCCGAAAGTGCTCCCGCCCAGCCCCAATACACACTATCCTGTCTGGGGAGGTGGTCACACCTCCCTGGGACAGGAAACCTATTGTCCAGGCCTCCCCTGCCGGAGTTTCGTCCAGCAGCAGGAGGCCAGACTTGTGTCTGTGGCAGCAGCATCCATTTTGTGATGCCAGGGCTTTAGAAAGAAGTTACCGGCCAGGCCAGGGTTAACATGTCTCTCCCTCTAGAAGGGTGGAATGCTACCCCCGCCGCCAGAATTGGCGGGGGTAGTATTCCAAGATGTTTGACACCAAACACGACATGTTTCGGTGCAGCCATTCCAAAGTTAGCATTTAACGCGAGGTTATAATGCGCTTAAGAGTATATGGTCAGGCTGCACTACAAACAGCATCAGAGAAGGGTCTCCGAACGCTGCAGAGGGGCCCTGCTCATGCAGGGGCACCCTCTCACATAGGAACCACGCACTCTGCCTTCAGGATTGATAAGGCCTGCCATAGGAGTGACTTATAGGTTTATATGTGTGTATGTATTTAGTGATATAGGTAACCTATATCACAGCAAGGGGTGCATGCACCACCTTACCCAGGCTGCAGTAGCAGACCTGTGGTGTCAGTTTGGATGGCCTTCCAGGGGTGGCATAATACATGCTGCAGCCCCTGGTAGGCCTCTGAGGTACCTATGCCCTTGGTACATAGTATACCATATACTAGGGACTTATAAGGGCACTCCAGATTCCAATCAGAGATGTGCCTAAGGCACATGGAAACCATTTTAGAGAGGAAGCAGCTAGGCTGGGGTTCTGATTAGCAGGGCCCCAGCCAGACTAAGGTCGAAAAACAGTGAAGCATCAGCAAAAAGTGGGGGTACCCATGTGAAGCAGATCCTACTCTCCTACATATTTAAAAAATGCCATGGAACTTTACCCATTTTCAGTGTTTGCAAAGTCCATGCAAACTGCATTACTGAACGCAATCGATTTTGACCATGATATAACACAGATAAATCATCTTGTACAATATCAACAACAGATGAAACAATATTCTCCAATGTGTAAATGCGGGAAGACAGGGTGTTAATACTATTGTCGACAACAGCAAGCACTTTTTCTAGATTTGCTTGATCTATTTCCCGTAAACGGGAAGCAGCTTCTATTTGTGAAAGCTTCCAGATTTCATTGTAGGTCGCATAAACAAATCTTTTAGGTCTCGGACCGCGAGGCCCTATAACAAAGTCGGACAGATCAATGTTGCCTGATAGGAGGGATAAATGTTGTTTTACGGAATCTAACGTAGAGTGCTGCAACCACTGTTTACATAATTTACCAACAGAATATGTAGTAACTGTACGCGAGTCAGAAAACCTTGGGTCTGGCCTATCCTGTTTGTAACCAGGAGTAGAGTTATAAAAACGCAGTTGGCAGGCGTTAGATGCTATGGGCCACGCTAACCATGCCGACTGATCAATAGCAGAGAAATTAAAGGAATTATTTTGGAACAAAGCTTGCAAACTTTCAAGGGAGATATTTAAATGCAAGCTTCTATTTGGCCAGGAAGACAACACAGGAATGGAAGGTGCATTCAATTGTTTGGAAGTAGCCAAACCCAAACAAGTTGTTTGATATATAGTACTATTTAAAAACAATATTTGAGTGGAGATAAGGCAAGCACGGTGCAAAGCTTCTGTACCGCGTACCTGCCATGATTTAGTGCCCCAAATTGATTTTAGGTCAATGGTGTTCTTCCAGTGCTCATAGCCACCCACAGATAATGCGTCCATAAAGGAACTGGAATACAGCAATTTTGTGTGGGTCAACATAACTTTTTGATTCGAAGAAACGTTCAATTTAAAATAATAGGACCCTGGGTTTGATCTATCAAAGTCTGTAAAGTAAGTAAATTTATTTTTAAGTGTTTGGGAGCTACCTTGCAGAGGGGTCGGTCAATGTTCCCACTGGGTATAATTGAAACTACCTCAAAGTGTACTGGGTTTATGCAGAAAATGGTTACCGTAATGCTGGTAACAATATAAATCGGCATAATTAGCAGAATTCAAGTACAAATGCTCAGCATTAAAAGCAGCATAATATTTTAAATCAGAAAATAACGATTCAACGGCATGCACATCCCAATCATCTGAATGAATATTCCTTTGTACCACATCACCCATGGAAACACGAAGCACACTTGGTACATTAATAATCTCTGTAGGTCCATGGATTTGGAAATTCACTGCATCCCACACGATGCCATCTGCAACTGGAAAGGCGGAAATGTTCACAAATGTGTGATCACGCTTCATGATGTGTGAAGAAGAATGCGGAGCCAAAGTTCCAGCAACAGAGTTCACCGCAGAGTGTTCTGGCAAGTAGTGACCATTGATGAGCAAGAAAAAAACTGTCACAAAGCCAATGGACATGAAAAGGAAAATCAGGAATAGCACCAACCAGATGTATGTCCATGGAGGGACTAAAAAATTGTCTCTGAACCAGGATACAAAAATACTGAATTTGGTCGGGATAAGTGATGAGGTGGAAGACGAATCAAAAGAAAAACGAGTTGGACTCAGTGGTGTTGTAGGCAAATGAGCCACTGACTCACTTGCGGGGTATGCATACTCGGTTTCCTCGTTGCAGGAGGAAGCCGGGAGATTGAGCAGGCGATCTGGCAAAGCTACCATCCCAATGGAAACATCAGCGCCTGTGGATACAGGAGGGCCACGATTTCTTGAAATTGACGGACATGATACCGCCGGTGTAACAATATTCAAGATCGGCCAGATGTTGTAGCTTGACATTGTCCACTGAGATGTATCTGTTGTCCTTGCGACCAGGAAGCGGTGGTAAGATGACTGTACGAGTACCCTTCAAGCCAAGAACTGGAACCGGTGCACGATAAGAGGGGCCAAATTATTTTTTGTTCTCCACCTTCTCTCGGACCAGATCTCCAATCTTTGGAAGCCAGCCGGCAACCGGAATCTGCAACGCAGCGTCAGTGGCTGAAGGTAAGTGTTCGCGTGCATGTCTGTCACGGGTCTCTTGTAGGTCCTGCAACATAGTAGAATGATTATCCACGTCAAAGATTGCGGCTGTTGCCGCCAAGTCTAGACCATCAAGGTCTGGCACAAACATCTGTATGCCAAAGAGCATTTCGTATGGGGTCCGCCCACCCAGAGATCTTCTAGGGAGATTATTAAGTGCACGTTGCATGCCATACAAGTGGGCAAGCCAGTTCCTGCCAGTACCTAAGACTCTAGCTGTCAAGGATTGCTTTAAGTCACGGTTCATTCGCTCCACAATTGAGTTGCCCTCGGGCCTATATGGAGACGAAAATTGCACCAGCACCCCCATAGACCGCATTGCGTCCTTGTACGCCTTAGAGGCGAACGCTGGACCTTGGTCAGAATGGAAGGTGCCACAGGCAAAAATTCCCACAAAGACACGCAAATCCCTGATGACATTTAGAGCGTCAGCACTTCGTTGTGGCCAAACCCAGATGAAACGTGTGCACGAATCAACTGCCACTAAGATGTATTTATATGCAGTGTCAGAAGAAAAAGGACCACAGTGATCAAGGTATACACACCCAAAAGGTTTATTAGAAATGCAGAGCTGTGTTTGTGGCGGACGTGTAACCGTAGAGGGCTTAATCTGTTGACAAATGTCACAAGAAAGGACATAAGTACGGGTTTGTTTATATAAACCACGCCCCCAGTAACGCTGCTGCAAGATTCAAACAGTTGCAGACACACCAGCAAGGGCCGAAGCCAAGCCTTCGTGTGCGGCTGTTATCAAAGAATTTCTGCGGTCCGCGTTGGGAATCAGCCGATCACCAACGTCTGGAATTCTTACATAAGGAACCTGGTCGGGACTTAAGTGATAAGAGTACTTGGAAGGGAATCCCTGTGGGTAATTAGTACCTTCCTTAGTTGCAGCAATAGCTGCCAAAATCTCATTATCTATTCTTGTCATGGATCTTGTAACGGCTGCTACTGAGCACGTGGCTACTGCTGATTTGGCAGCTTCATCTGCCAAACTGTTACAGACCGCGTGTGCGCCCACACGCTGGTGGCCAAGAGTGTGAATCACTTGTGTGAGAGGAAGACGTTGTTTAAGATCTGCTACTCGAACCCAAAGCATTTTATGCTTAATTGTGCTGCCTTTAGCATCTCTATAGTCGTTTTGAGACCAAAAGAATAAGTTGTCATTAAAAGCCTGGACACAGTAGTAAGAATCGCATACAATAAGTATAGTCACCTGCGGGTCTGCAAACTCAAGGGCGAGCACCAAAGCACGCAGTTCGGCTAATTGGGCGGTACTGTCTCCCAGTGCCTGCGTGTGCACAACACTCAATTTGAACTCACCGTTCACCACGTGACCTGCCACAATAGCACATGCTGCTGAGTACGCATGCTTAGAACCCGTGGCCGGTTGCGAGGAACCATCGGTGTAGATGATACATTTGTACTCCTCAAGCGGCAGCAAAGACAGAGGAGGAGGATGAACAAATTCATACTGTAAGAACTCCTGTGTCTGAAGAGAGGAATCAAAGATGAAAGTGACATCCGGGGATGTCAAAGAAGTAGCCCATTGTATCCAACGGGGGTGCAAAGCCTTAGAGTTTGGTACACTTGCCTTTGTCACTGCCTCAAGGTCAGGATAGGGGGTGACAACCAAGATGCGTTTTCCCTGTGCCAGTGCGCGTTCCTTAAGAATCGCCATTTGCACTGCAGTCAAAACTTTCTCCACAGTGGAAAAGCGCAACTCGGCCGAAGTGTACAGATGTGACTTATAGGCAATAGGTACTGTGTCACCTTTGTTAAACGTTAAGTACGTGAAACCCACGGCCCCTGGCACAATTCTAATCACCAGGTTCGTGTGGTTATCACGAGTCAACAAGAACTTAGATTCAAGTAGATCAGACTGCAAAGAGTGCAGTATAGAGGAATGTTCAGGAAGCCAGCATGACTTCGAAAAGTTTGGTTGTATCAGGGCATAAAGAGGCTTGATACGCTGGGCATATTCGGGAATATAAGAACGACGAAGTTTAAAAATCCCAGTAAAGGGAGGCGTGGCTTGACGCGGCAAGATGGCGGTCGCACTCTAGGAGTGCTCCTGACCCCCCTCCGCCATCCGCCGTCATCCGCCCGGTAATCGCTGCACCTACCATCCCTCCTCGACCGGTGGTGACGTGGAGACTCCTGGGCACCGGCGCGGACGCCTCTCCGCCGTTCCCCGACATCAGCCGCGTTCCTTTTCGCTCCTCCCGGGCCCGCGTCTCCAAAATGGCGGCGCCCGGGTGAAGATTCCACTCTGGGCGGACGCGGCGGCGAACCCCTGAAGGTGCTGGTGACACGCGCTGGGGACCGGAGCTGCGGCGGGGCGGCCGCCGGTGACGAGGAACTACTGGGGCCCACTACCCCCATCGGGATACCACCCAGGGCTGCCCACGTCCGCGACTGGCCTCATTGGCGAGGCAGAGGCTCTGAGATTGCGATTGCCTCCGGAGCGGACCCCAGAGCCGAGACAAGGTACGACCGGAGGGAGGCCCGGGTGGCGGCCCCGGTGCCCACGGGGAGACGCTGGTGTGGCCGGGTGTTCCACCTCCCCCCCCTTTTATCGGAGACCCTCGCAGGCCGCGTGGGATCGGGCGCTGGACCCGGGGGGCCGGGCTGCTCCTGCGGCCTTCCGCCGGGGATCCTGGGAGGCCTGTGGCTGCTCCCCCCGGACTGCAGTGGTGCGACCCTGACACCGTGGGGCCTGCTGCCCTCGGCCGCGGGATCGGGTGGCGGCGAGCGGGCCCCGAACAAGCAGATAGCCCTACAGAGTGACTCCTGATGCCCCCTGGGAGACCCACGCCAGCTCCTCCCCTAGTTGCAGTGGTGTGATTTGAAGCTGGTGGGCCTGCTGCCTTCGCCCACCGATCCGGGCAGCGGCGACCGAGCCTCGACTGCACCAGAGGCCACGTGGATTGACTCCTTGGGACCCTGGGAGGCTTTTTGGACTGGAAGTGATACCCTGACTGCGGCGGCGGGAGTTGGGGACGGAGCGGCGACCCTTGAAGCCTGACTCTTGGTGGTGACCTGTGGTGCTAGCGGCGCCGCGGGGTGGCGCGGCGTTCTCTCTCCTGCGAGCCCCACACGCTCTCCCGGTCCTGGGAGGCCTGAGACCTGGGACGTCTCCCCGACTACTACGGAGCAACCCCAGATCCTGAGGACCTGCTGCCTCGGCCACCAGGTCGGGTGGCGGCGGCGGGCCCTGGCCGGACTGCTGTGACCCTGGACGGCAGGTGAGCGGGGCTTGGGAGTGGGGGATTCGGCTGCCACATCGGGCGGCGGGGCAGGGGCCCTTTCCCCCCCCCCTTCTTGCTGATCCCCCCGCGCCTTTCCCCCCGTGGGCGACTGGGCGGGCTGGGTTGGCCACGGCGGACCCTCACACCCCCCTTACAACGCATCTGGCTGCCCGGCTGATCTCCCTGTGCGAGCCCCTTCTCCTGGTGCCGGGAGACTAGGGGCGAGGTGGTGAACCCCTTGAGACCGGGCCATTGTTTGGGGTCCCCCAGCCCTCCGGATCGACCTCCCCACTACAATCAACGGCTCCCCGGGTAGATGAAGGACGGCGATCGGCCACTATACCGGGTGGCGCCGTAGAGGCTCGCGGCGTGAATCTTCCGGGGCCGACCCCCTCTCTCTTCCTTAGGCGGCCTTTCTCCAACTGGGTCTACGAATATCTGTCCCCTGCCGCAGTCCATAGCCTTGGCTACCTCTCCCTGCCCACCTCCGCCCTCTCACCAGACAGCGACCTCTTTGCTGCCGGGCCCTGGGGCTGGGGGACTGTTAGAAATGGGGTCTCTAGTTGGCAATGGCTGGCCACTGTCCAAGTAGGGACCCTTCTTCCTAAGTCAGAGTGAGAGGGCTACCCTCTTTAATACCCCTGCTCAACCCTGTGGTAACGTAGCACGAGCAGGTAGGCTTATCTCAGAGGCAGGGTGTGAAGCATTTATGATCATACACAGTAACACAGTGAGGAACACTACAAAGGGACACCACACAAGTAGTTATTATAAAAAATTAAGTATCTTTATATAAAGGCAGATTTATCACAAGACCAATAACTGTAAAAGCCACAATACTGTCAAAAATAGGATAGCTGTTGAAGGGCTGTCAAAAATAGTTCAAAGGTTGCAAAAATAAGGTTCAAGTTCAAAGCAGTGGTCTCTGCGACCCTTTCTTTCACAAAGTACCAGGGTTTAGTAGCAAAACCAACAAAGTGTCGCAAATAAGCTGTAGCGATGATTCTCGGCACGCGAGGCCGGCGATGCGTTGAAATCCTTGCCGCAAGGGAGGATGATGCGCCGATCTGCGGGATGCGTGCGGAGACGATGCGACAAACTTCTGCACGCTGGACCGCCGATGCGATGACTTTCTTGCCGCGTGGGAGAAGTCGATGCGGTGATCCTGTTGCGCTGTGCGATCGTGTTGCGATGCGGCGACAAGACGCTCCGCGAGGAAGCGACGAAATTCGGTGCGATGCGATCAAAGTGGCGAACGCACGGCGTCCGCACTGCGATGTCTCGAAGCGATGATTTCTTTCAGGGTTGCGAGTGCGCGGCGACAGCAGCGCGATGATCTTTCCAGCGCGTCTCGGCTGCAGCGGCTCGCAAAGGGGCGTCAGCGATGGTTTCGGGTTGCGGGCCCTCGGCGGCAGTAGCGCGATGATTTTCCCAGCGCTCTCGACTGCAGCGGCCCGCAAAGATGCGTTAGCGTCGATTTCTTACCCTCTTTTCTCTGATGCAGACTAGAGGCCCTGGAACTCACAGGAGCCTCCTCAGCAGATAGAAGTCCTCGCAGGGAGGAAGCAGGAGGTTGGTGGTGGAGTCTGATGTGCCTGAGACTCCAGCAGGAGGCTAGCTCTTTTCCTAGCCCTTGGGTGATTGCTGTACAAAAATAAAAGTTCTCTCAAGAGTTCCTTTTCCTCTTCTTCAAGGTCCAGTGGTCACTGCTGCAGGCCAGTGCAAGAAACAACACACAGCACAGGGACAGTCACTTCCTGCAGATTCCTCCAGTGGCACGGACAGAGTTTCCTCTCCAGATCCAAAAGCAATACAAAATGTAGGGGCTTGAGCACAGACATTTATACCCCAAAAGCCTTTGATCCTTGAAGCTACCAGTCACTGAACCTAGCCAGAACCAGTTCTGCTCAGGCCTGGAGCACTTTGTTTACCAGGCTGCATCCTTCCTTTCAGAAAGAGGGGTCTGCTAGCAGACGCACAGTGGGAGGTGGAGCCAGCATTCACCTTGCCAGGCACAGCCCTATTCAGGTCAAGGAACCACCCCTCCCCACACTCTAAATGCAGATCTCTCTATTCAACCCAGGTCTGACTCAGCCTGTCCTGCCCCTCTAAAACCAGACAGCCAATACACATAACGGCAGAGCACACTGGAAGGCTTAGGCAAGAAAATACCTACTTTCTAAAAGTGGTATTTTCAAACACAGAATATAAAAATAAACTTCACTAAAAGATGTATTTTAATATTCTGAGCTCAGGCATACTAAATTCGTTTTTCTACCATGTTCCTGGGGTCAGTTAGGACTATAGCATGTAATAGTCAAACGGCCCATTCTATCCTATGAGGAACAGGTAGCCTTACAGTAGTGAAAAACGAAATGGGGCATAATTCACTACCAGGACATGCTACACACACCAAGGCATGTCCTGCCTTACACATACAAGGCACCCTACCATAGGGGTGACTTACAGGATGCTAAGGGAAGGTTCAGGGGCTGGGAAGTGAGTGCACTTCACAGCCAAGATGGCAGTTCTGGACTGCACACAGACACTGCAGTGGCAGGTCTGAGACACACTTTACAAGCTGCTTCTGTGGGTGGCACACATCAGTGCTGCAGGCCCACCAGCAGCATTTGGTTTACCAGCCCTGGGCACACATAGGCCACACTACTAGGGACTAACAGGTAAACCAAATAAGCCAATCAGGGATATACCAATTCACATAGACATATTTATACAGGGAGCATTCGCGCTGTGACACTGAATGGCAGTGGCACAGCGCCCAGAGCATCTAACACCAGTAAAACAGAGGAGACAACAGCGAAAAATGGAAGGGAGACCCACGCCAATGGTGCCAGGTCTAACAAGGACCCAACGGTACATCTTTGCTACTGACACTGTGGAACTGCCCCCTCCCGGACCTGGGGTGGACCGGGCGACGCCGGGTCCTGTCGCTCCCGGGGCGCTGGGGATGGCCGCGAACCCCCGGACCTGAGCATTGACGGCCTGGGTGGCTCTACCGCCCCAAGGACCTCCGAGACGCTCACGGCCCCGGACCTGAGTATTGACGGCCTGGGTGCCGGGGGTGCCCTCCACTCTCTCAGGGATCCTTCGCCCCCCTGGCTGGTGCCGACCCGGCGGGCCCCCCCCCTCCCTTCCGGGAGACAATGGGTAGGACCCGCCCCCCACAGACCTCCGGTCCGGTGACCCAAACCAAAATAGACCAATTCACCACATCGGACCGAGATCCCGGACCCGGACCGCTGGATGCCCCCAACACCCCCAGGGGGGACCTCTCCACCATCCTACAGGCGATCAGTACCTCCCAAATCGCTGTCGAAAACAAGATCGGGGAGGTGAGGGAGGATGTGGCCCTCATACGCCAAGACCTGCGCAACGCCACGGCCCGTATCACAGAGACGGAATCTCGCATCTCCACAACGGAAGATGACATTGGCCAGCTCAAGACCCAGATAGCCCGCCTTCAGACCCAAACCCTAGAACTCCACAAAAGGGCCGAAGACGCCGAAAACAGATCGAGGAGGAACAACTTGCGCCTCATAGGGTTCCCGGAGGGAAGTGGAACAGGGGCACACCGACGCGTTTGTGGAGGACTGGGTGCGATCATGGATGCCCAAAGATGCCCTATCACCATGGTTCGTGGTGGAGCGGGCCCACCGTTCTCTGGCCCCCAGGCCCCCACCCGGAGCCTCGGCCCGACCCATCATCCTCAAGATCCTTAACTTCCGTGACAGAGATGCTATCCTTGGGGCGGCCAGGACCCAGGGCCCCCTCCAGTTTCAAAACGCCCGGATCATGGTGTTTCCGGATTACACCCGGGAGGTCCAGGCCCAACGCCGCACCTATGACGAGGTTAAACAAAAACTCCGCACTATGGCCCTTCGCTATGGTCTCCTCTTCCCTGCCAGGCTCAAGATCATTTTCCAAAACAAATCTCTATTCTTTGACACTCCACAAGCGGCATGGACCTGGCTCACGGAGGAACGACCCCTGAGGAACCAACCAACTTCCTCTCCCACCCGGAAGGCCCCCCCACGGCCCCGACGATCCCCCTCTGGCTCCCGGAGGCGTCGAAACAGATCCCGTAGGGGAAACACAAGTCGTGAGGTGGCATCCCACTCGACGGACGAGACATCCCGGCGCCAACCCTCACCGGTTTCGGCCCAAGGATCTGTCTCCCCCAGCCCGCCTGCCTCCCTGGGTGACTGGAGTGGCGTTCCACGGCCCGCTGATATCACCCGCCACGCTAAATCAGACTCTGACTTGTCCAGGAGCCCCATACTCCAACAATCTGAAGCCACGACGGATCCCTGAGGAGGAACTCGGCCCGGCAGCTCAATCTACTCCCATATGGTCGAACCCATCCCATGGGTCCTACTGTTCGTACTACTTCGAGGGAGGCTACCCATCACAAATCATTACTGGTTGATCCTAAAACTGGCCACATACTTCTCTCTAAGTTGCCACTCTGACTACATGACTTTACCACAGTGTCTTTCTAGTATTCAACGGACTCTTATCCGAATGTAAGGAGGGGGGTCTACTTCTGCCTTGTTCATGCCCAACTAATTGTTTTAGATTAGTGTTCGCCTCAGTGAGGACTTTTCTGTTTTGAGTTGAACTGTTTGACAGGGCGACAGATGCTTCATTTGCAGAAGTGTAGGGTGGGGGGTGTTGGGGGGTGTGGGAGGGGGGTGGGCCGTTGCCTACCACTGTTAACTGTTACCGGCTGCCCACGAGCCGGGGTTTTTTTTTTTTTTAAATTGTTTTATATGTAAGCCTTGCACACATCTCTGCTCTTGGAAGCGGCACGGGACTCAGTAGGACACGCACCCTCGCGTGGTCAGCTATGGCCAATACGCGCCCCCCCCTATGCCCAGGCATGACTGCATTTCCAACCGCCCCTACACGCGCGACCCACTGCAATGATCTCCACAATGCATAGCCCCCTCCACATTATATCATGGAACATCAATGGCCTGCTAGATCGAATTAAACGCACTGCTGTTCTCCGCTGCGCACAGCGTCACGCACCAGACATCCTGTTTCTACAAGGCTCACAATGTAACTTCCTGGCCTGATACGGGTTTGACAGGGTCTGGCACTCGGGGTTTGCGAGGGGATCCAGGGGGGTAGCCATACTACTGCGTAAGGGATTCCCCTTTACTTTGACCCGCGCCGATCACGATGCACAAGGCCGCTATGTGGCCCTGACGGGAGCGATTGAGGGCCAGCCCATCAATCTCCTGAATGTATACATCCCTCCTGCCGCCTCGGCCTCGACCTTGACAAGCCTCACAACTTTGTTTCCCTCCTTCCCACAGGGCCTGACGGTGGTGGGGGCGACTTTAACGCTACCCTGCAGCCTTCCCATGATACGACGGGGACCCCATCGGCGTCCCGCATGGCCTCGGCGAAGCGGTTGTCAGACTGGTCCTCTGCCCTGGGTCTCTGTGACGCATGGAGGGTGTGGAATCCATGCAGGAAACAGTATACTCACACCTCAGCGGCTCACCACACCCACTCCCGTATTGACCTGTTCCTGCTGCCCGCTGTGGACTGTCAACGGGTCTCTTAGGCTACTATCCTCCCCAGGGGTATCTCCGATCACTCCCCCGTGTCCCTCCGTCTTGGTCACTCCTCAGGGGGTGCGCGCCCGGTGTAGCGTATGAATGCCTGGTTCCTGCAGGACGCAGACCTCGTGAAGTCTCTTCGGCGGGAGTTAGAGACATACTTCTCACTTAACGCGGGTTCCGTGTCCTCACCCGGGACTCTATGGGAGGCCGGCAAGGCGGTGATGCGGGGGATAGCCTGGGGTCTTGTCTACACGAAACGATCGGCGCAATCCGCTCGACTGATGAGTCTTGAGGCCCAGGCGTCACAACTGGAAGGTGACCTGGATGCCCCTGCAGATGCCAACTCCGATCGCCGGCTGACGCTACTCCGCGAAGAGATCTGTCAACTGTCACTAGACTCTGCTAAACTACTCTGGCGCTCCTCAGTGGCGCGCATATACGGATGGGGGGACAAAAATGGCAAATTGCTTCACAACCTGGTGTCCTACCCTAAAGCCAACCGCATCATTCCCGAAATTCGGGATGGAGACGGGTCCCACCATACTCTGTCCCGAGCTATTGCTCAAACGTTTGCTACATACTATGCGACCCTCTATGAGGCTCGAACCCCTGAATCCAATTTGACGTCAATGTTGGCTACCACCGGGACTCATCTACCCCGTCTCTCCCGGGTCGACTCAGACCCCCTGAACCTCCCCTTCACCCCAGAGGAAATCCATGGGGCGATCTCGGCGCTACATCCAGGCAGGACGCCGGGTCCTGATGGGTACCCCCAGGAATATTATGCGGCTTGTCGCGACACCTTGGTCCCCCACCTGCTAAACCTGTTCGACTATGCAATTTACCAGGGATCTTTTCCGCCAGAGACTGACCTAGCAACCATTGTGGTCATTCCGAAAACACAGCCACCCTCCCTTGAATGTGCAGAGTACCGACCTATCTCCCTCATTAATACGGAGGTGAAGATCTTTGCCACTGTGATAGCCCAGCGTCTCCGCCCCCATCTCCAGACACTGGTCCACCCGGACCAATGCGGATTTATGCCAGGCCGCAGTACTCGTCACTGCATCTGCCGACTCCATCTGGCCCTGGCACACCGCCAACAACTCACCCCGTATCTGGCCTTGCTGCTTATAGATTTTGAGAAGGCGTTTGACACGGTGGACTGGGGCTACCTTGGAGAGGTACTGGAGGTGATGGGTTTCGGTCTTCCCTTCCGGCGCCTTATCCGGGTCCTCTATGCGGCTCCCAAGGCGAGGGTCCTTATTAACGGTGTGCTCTCGGACGCCTTTCCCATTCGGAGAGGCACCCGCCAAGGATGCCCACTCTCACCTCTCTTATTCGCCCTGGCGATGGAGCCCCTGGCCTCCCTAATCCGACAGGATTCCCTCATCCGAGGCTGGACCTGGAGACCACATCTATGTGACAAAATCGCCCTGTATGCCGACGACGTCCTCCTCTACCTGGCGGACCCCGAGGGCTCTGGGCCGCGTTGTCTAGGACGCCCTTGCAACCTTCGGTCGGATCTCTGGCCTCAGGCTCAATCCGGCGAAATCTACACTGGTACCCCTCCATCCATCCCGGGCCTGCTTTGACTGGCAGGAGTCTATCCCTCTCCGGAGACAATCCTTCAAATACTTGGGGGTTTGGGTCGCTCTCCTTCCGGAGCTTGAATGGGCCCTAAACATTACGCCATTAATGACTAAAACTAAATCGGATCTGAAGAAATGGCAAACCCTTCCCCTCAATCCTCTCGGCCGAACCGCCCTTTTCAAAATGATGATCCTTCCCCGCTTCCTCTACATTTTGCAAAACATCACCACCCCCCTCCCCGGTAGCTGGTTCAAGGAAATAGACGGGCTCCTCAATCGTTTCCTATGGGGAGGACGGAGACCGAGGGTATCCCTGGCACGCTGCCGCATCCCTCCCTATGACGGTGGCATGGGGGTGACTAATCTCCACCTCTATTACTTAGCCACAAAGCTCATTGTGATCCATGACTGGTTTGCGGGCGGCTGGTCCGACCCTGCATACCGGCTAGAAACCACAATTATGGATCTTCCCCGGAACATGACACACCTCTATGGTGGACCTGTCCCTTGCACTCTCCCCCCCATCACCCGGGCGGTCCTCATGGCCTGGCGAACGGCCCTTCGATATGTCAATTGGAACCAGAAATTCACCAGGCAGACGCCTCTATGGCATGGGTCCTGGCTGAGGGAAATATCTGATCTCCAAGGCTTTCACCGATGGGACCTTATTGGGATTTCCCTGCTGGGGGATATATGGGTAGGGGACCACATCAAATCTTTCACAGATTTGCAACGCCAATACTCTCTCCACTCTTCTCAATTTTACCAATACTTACAATTACGCCATGCCATCCACACCTACATACCCTCCCCCACCACCCTCCCTGAATTTAGCCCTCTAGAGGCACAGGTACTGATGGGGAATTTGGGTAACGGAGGGGTATCCCGGATCTACCGCGCCTTAGTGAACAATGGCCCCACGTCCCTGGAGCCGCTACGGACTCGTTGGGAGGGCTGGGTGGGCCCCCTGGATGACGCGGACTGGAGAGACGCCCTAATGGCCCCTAAGACCCTGACAACCTCCTCCAAGTTGCGTCTTATCCAATTCTACTACTTACACACGGCATACTTGACCCCATCACGCATGTACAGCGCCCATATGAGACCCACCCCAGCATGTACGCGCTGTGACCATTCCCCAGCAGACTTCTTCCACATGGTCTGGCAATGCCCCGCTTTAACGAGGTTTTGGACGGGAGTGGAGCGTGAACTGACGCAGATCTTGGGTTGGACGGTTCCCAATGACCCGACACGTTTGCTTCTAGGGGTGTTCGACGGCCTAGACGGGTCGCGGGCGGACAAGCGCTTCCTAGGCACGGCCCTGGCGGTCGCAAAACGGAATATAGCAGTACTATGGTCGCAAAAAAAACCTCCCTCCCTGCAGAAATGGAGGCGAGGAGTGGACTGGTGCGGTACTTAGGAGGAACCCCTCTTCGAGGCTCGGGGGTGTCCTGGCCTCTTTGACAAAATATGGGGCAAATGGTTTAACTTATAATCTGATTGCAGGGCTGAGGGGGTTTGACACAATATATGCTTTTTGCTTGTGTAGGCCGAAGCTGAACTCCTATCACCTGGTGGCTCTAGGTTTCTCATGCCGCTCCAAACTGTATCTTACCACTACTCAAGATGTAAAACCAAGGCTTTGTTCTTACTGTGTGTTAAAAATCAATAAAGTTGATTATCAAAAAAAAAAAATCCCAGTAAAGACTGAAGTTTCTTCAGGGTCTTTGGAGGGCGCAGAAGTGCGCACTACTCCAGGAAGTGGGGAGCTAAGCCCCTACCTTCATTGTTGAGCTCATAGCCCAAAAACAACACAGTGTATTCTGCGATGTGAGATTTGACAAAATTAAATTTGTATCCTAAGACCGCGAACTCAAGAATAATGTAGTCTACACGGGAAAGATGCGGCCATAATTCGTCGTCCGTCAGATATATATCATCGACGTACGAATACGCATCTGGGTCTATGCTGTCCAACAAAGAGACAACACGGGCGGCGAAGACCCCCGGGATGTTCTTGTAGCCCATGGGTAAACGCCGAAATTTAAATTGTTTTCCACCAGAAGTGAAAGCGCTCCATTGGCTGCAGTCCGGGGACAAATTGAGAGTGTAAAACCCATTGGAAAGGTCAAGTGTCGTTTTATATTTTTTACGAACAAGACTGTCTACAAGCGCAGAACTATGGGTATTTTGTACCGCAAAGGTTCGACAATGAGAGTTCAAATGTCGGTAATCCAAAACTAAACGGTACGACCCATCGGGTTTAGAAACCGCAAAAAGGGGATTATTCATCGGTGATATGCATGTTTCAATTACTCCTTGATATTCTAACTGTGTCAGAATGTCTGAAACGGGACCTTTAGCTTCCCGCCGGAGGGGATATTGGGGTTGGGGCTGTGGCAGAGACCGCAAGGGTATATCATGGGGGGGAGAATCCTCATCCCAGCCCACGGGATTACGGTACAGTGCCGGAGCCAGGGCCCCAGCCCATTCAGCCGCTAACGCCTCCGCTTTGTCCTTGGGGACATGATGCGAAAAGCTCGGAAGGATTATTTCCTCCCTTCTCGGTGCAGCAAGTACGAATGGGGGCGGCCAATCTGCTTCCGCCAACAGAATGTCATAAGAAGAGGTCAGATTTTCCCAAAAAATCCCTTTAATAACACGCTCAATGTCACCTTCAATTTGAATGACAATATTAAATAATCTGTCAGGGGGTGCCACTCGGGTGTCAGCTGTCTCGACAGTAATGAAAGTGTCAGTTGCTGTCGCCTCCACAGGAGGACGTAGTGCCTCCCGCACTATGGTAACTTCCGCGGCGCTGTCTAGCAGCGTCACTGCCCACGTCCAATTCAGGAGTCTCGTTCTCACCGTCTGTGGCATATCTCGCTGTTGAAGCTGCAACTTTCTTCTGAAACTGTGGGCGAGAACGTGGAAATTCTTCAGGTTTCCCTCGGCCTGGTTGTCAAGGTTGGTCTCGTCCCTGTGGGGCCTCACGACCCCTGCCTCTATCCTGGCGATCTCCTCCACCAGTCTGGGAGGTCGATGGTGCCTGTGGAGAACGAGGAGAAAGCGGGTCAGGGACTTGAAATCTATCTGGAGATTTAATTCTCGCTCTGTCGCGCAAATCATATGTGCGTTCAGAAGATACGGAAACCGGGGACGCAGCCCGCGACCCTGGTTTCGATTGCTGCTTTTCCTGTTTCTTCAACTTCCAGTTCTTTTTTAGAAAAGAACGGTTTCTCGTCTTTATCAGACTGAGTTTTTTGTTGTGGTTGTGATTGAGTTTGCGTTTTAGCAAAAGGCTTAACCCCCAAACTATTGCGGCCAATGATTTTATAAGCCTGTGCAATAATTTTCAGTAATTCGCGTGGCTTGTCCAGCTCCGGGACCAAAGCATTAGCGACTTGAAAGTTGACGGCATCACCCTTGACATTCGCAAGAATTAGATCAGCCACCACATCGAACACACCCACCAGTCGCATCCCCAATTCCACAGCCGCTTCAGGGCCATGTTCGTCTTGATCACGGCGGGGAGGACTGTCATTGAGGGAGTGCCGAAACACTTCGTATATACTGCTGCAAATACCTTGCCCCAGTTGTTGCATTCTGTCAACTCGGGAATTAAGTCTTTTGCCAAACTAATCGTCAAAATCCTGTGTTTTTCCACAGGAGAGGTATTTGGAAAAACAGCCTCCAGCTGGTCAAATTTTTCTGCAAGCCAATAAGGCAAATCATCCTTATTCTGTGGGCGCTTGCCCATCACCGAATTAACCATGACGGGACTTATGGTAACACCGCCCGGTGTAGCTGGATGCGCCGCAACTCCAGGAGGGACTCCCTGGACGTTGCCTGTAACATATTGTACCAAAGCTCTGTGCACGCGGATTAAAGACGCATGCATCACGCGCAGTTCATCAACCGGAACCGCTAAATGACATGGATGTGGGGTATACCCGGCCAAAACAGGCCAAGTGGCCCCCTCTATCGATAAGTGGCCTAAACGAATCGGGGTGACCGGATGTGGGAGGGCACCATTAAACCAAACATGGTGTTGCCATGCCGTGAGCGGTACTTCAAGAGCCTGATAAGGCCGATAAAGATTAGGAAGGGCGGTGGGAGCGTAAACGTGGAACAAATTGTCAGCTCCGTCCACCGCCGGAAAAGTGACCCATGAGTAAAACACCTCAAAGTGGTAAGCCGGATCAGCTTGGACCACAAAGATGAGGGCGACACCCGTGTCAGGCACTCCATACGCTGTCAAATGAGCTCGGAGCGCAGCGCGGCTATGTGCTGGGATATTTATATTCACAGCCATTGAGACCAAGAATGAAAAACAACCTAGTTCTTGGCAGCGCAATATAGGGTTAATATTAAAGAGAACACCTTTTAATAACTTCAAGCTTGAAAGAACCTATAAAAACATCAATATAGGAGGTTACACCCTCACATATGTTTCCGGAAACATAAGTGAAGGGAATTGTGGACAAGCACAAGTACTACCTCAAGCGTCTCGCAGATAAGAAGCCCACCACGTTGGTGGCGCCATGTTGCGGGGATTCTGCACATATACAGAGCTATGCACAGGAAAATAGGACCTCGGTGTATAGTGGTGTACCAACCATGCACCTTAGTACCCACAATCCCAATCTGACTAGCTTTAGCGTCTCATTCGTTCTCCGTACTACAGCGAAGCTACCAATGATTAGACATCCCAGAACACTGACTCTCTCAGGAATCGGGGGAGCAAGAACACTCTTTCATTACTCACTCATACTTGTCCACAACGTGCGTAATAAGAGACACAGTATAGTTTAAAATGTTTATTTCAACTAACGTGCTCTAAGACACAGTACACGTGCCAGTAATAGCAGCATAATGCATAAAGATAAAACATTAAGCATGGTTACAATTCCATAGAATACAAACGGGGACAGCATTTTATAAAGGCAGTGGATATAGAACTAAAAGGCCTTACCACCCTCCCCGTGCTAGGCACTAGCTTATTATAAAAATAGAAGACCTCTGGGCTTTGTCCGGGGGACCCCCATACCTCAAGATCTAGATGCAAGGTTTACATCATCAGACAAGCACAGCTCTTCTCCCTGGAAAGGTTTTTCTCAAAGTGCCACAAACAGGGAGATCACAATATTAAATACACATGAATTTCTCCCGGCGTAGCTGTAGTCCATGTTATGTCTAAGTGCGAGGGGCTGACCAGAACAGCAATAACAAGGGACGTTGTTTTTCGACCTTGTACATTGTGTGCAGACGAGCCCCACAGAGGACATGAGAAAAGGTGAAAGGCAAAAAGGCAGACAGTGCTAATGCTGAATGTGCACAAGCAGAGTCTGCAAAAACAAAGTCACATAGTAACGTGTGCAAAGAAGGCATCATGGCAGCTAGGCCTAAGCTAACTTAGCAATGTCGACAATGAGGCCACAAACCACACTACAAAACTTAACATGAGGGACAAAAGAGTTCACCCGCTTCAAATCCAGCACAGGACGGAAATCCCCTGATGCCTTCCTTACCAGGAAGAGGATCAAGTAGACTCCTAGACCCCCCTGACAGACCAGAACTAGACAAATGGCCCCTTTTGTGAGAAGATCCCGAATACCTGCCAAAAGAGCCTCCTTCTTTGCGGCAGCAGAGGGTAAAGGAGTGCGAACAATAAACTTGGGGGCCAGAGACTCGAAGAGAATTGTGTAGCCCTCCATGACAATCCTCAATACCCACTGGTCAGAGACTGACTCCCTTCAAGTCTCCACAAATTCGACAACCGACCCCCCCCCCCCACAGGAAGCTGACCATCGGGGCCCTTAGAATAGTCAGGACTTAGACAAGAAGCTGGAACCAACATCCAACTGCTGAGACCGTAACTTGTGGGCGAAAGGGACACCCCGGCTGCGTCTTCTCCCACGAAAGGGCAGCTTACCCCTAGGCGTAGAAGACATACTGAAGACCCTCTGGGTGCCAAAATATCTACCCCTAGAAGGTTGAGTGGGAGCCAACAGTTTCCTATCCCCCGCTGAGTTCTTCACCATCTCCTCCAATGGCGCGCCAAACAGCTTTACCCCTGAAAAAGGAATCTTCATCAGAAGGGCTTTCTGTGTGGCCTCAGCCTTCCAATGGCGCAACCAGACCTGGCGTCTGGCATGGGTAGCTGCACCCGCAGAGGCAGCAGCAGCCCCCAAGGTATCAAAGGTAATGTCCTACAACATTCTGGTCTGTTGTTCCATGTCCGCCAGGGTAGGCATGATGTCCGCCCCTTGCTCCATAAGCTCAGCTAGAGACTGGTAGTCCTTCAAAAGAGACTGGATAGTGTAGGAGACATAAGCAGAGGCCCTAATGAAGAAGTTGGCTGCAGTGTAAGACCTCTTGACTGCCGCCTCCACCCTCTTGTCAACCGGGTCAGATGGAGAGAAATCCTCAGAAATAATACCTCCTGTGAAGACAACCCAGCCATCAAGGAATCTACCTTCACTGTCGATGGAAAATCCTTAGCAAAGCCCTGAATGGCATATCGCTTCGGTAAGTACAGCGAAAAAGACGGCTTGTCTATCTCCTGCCAATCATTATCCATCACCTTCTTGATAGAGGGATGCAGAGGAAGGGACTCAGACTCACGCCTCTGGTATTGCACGAAGAAATCCTCCGATTCTTCCTCCACCTGGAGCACAGAGAATGCCAGATTATCTTTGATATGCTGCAGAACCTCCTAAAGCTCCTGCCCCTGCACATATCGGCCCCTGAGATCATCCTCCTCTCCGTCAGCCTCAGCTCTAGTGGAAGGTTCAACAAGCTGCTTCTTAGGTGAAGAAGAGCCCTCAGGCTCCTTAAACGCAGCAGCCACTACAGCTTGGATCATCTGCGGTATGGCCTGCAAAGAAGGAGACTCTGCCGGAGCCTGCACACTAAGGCCCGAACCCTACTTGAGGTTCACCCGCATCCTCCATCCTGACACACTCGAGACAGCACAGAACCACCCAGAGGGAGCCAGGTTTAAATAGGCCGATCCTGTTGTGAAAATACAGGCAGTGATGGGCGGGCCAGTTGCCAAGCAAAAACAAGCATTTGCAATGCAATAGGTCTCGCATTTACGTGAGTTTGAGCTATTAGCATTGTAAATGACAATGCCTTTGATTTATTGTTTGGTTTTAAAACATAAATAAAAGGCATTGTCATTTACAATGCTAATAGCTTAAACTCTCACAAATGCGAGACCTATTGCACTGCAAATGCTTGTTTATTTTGAGGTGTGTGCTTGTGTGTGTGCATATCTGTGTGCGCGTATGCACATGTTTTGTGTGTGCTTGTGTGTGTGTGCGCATATCTATGTGTGCACGTGCACATGTGTATCGATGTGTGTGCTTCTGTGTGTGTGTGCATATCTGTGTGTGCGCGTGCGTGTGCACGTGTGTGTATGCATGTGCTTGTGTTCATATCTGTGTGCGTGTGCACTTGTTTATGTGTGTTTGTTTACCATATGCACAGCTTTCATTGTTGGATGCTTCAGTTAGCCTCAGTTAGCACCCCATCACTGATTGCCCCGGTGCATGAGTCTGTTTAATCATTGACTGTCCTGGAGAAGGCTGCTGGATTCCAGGCCTGACGCCTGGGCAACGGGCTTGTGTGGTGTTGTTGAATCATCCCACGTTGAAGGGAATGGATGCACTTATTCCTTTCTTGTGTGACATGCGGCATAGTGGCCAGAGAGGAGGCCTGAGTCATCTGTGCATTCTGCTATATTTGAAATTGAAGATGATTTTTCGGTTGAAATGGGAGCGAAGATGACAAGTAAACTTGTTCGGGCAGCTTTCAGAAGATGTGTGGGGAGCTGTCACCGGGCCCAGGGGTGGAGCTAGACAAGATGTTTAAGTTCTCACTCTGGAAAGTCTCCCTGCAGACCAGACCGGAGATACAATGCCTTCCTGCAGAAAAATGTGTATCAGTGCTAAACTCTCTCTCTGCGGTCCTCGGCCTAGTGGCAACATGTTCCTGTGAGTACTTTTATTTCTAATTGTCATTAAGATTAATCACAGTGAGACAGCAAGAGAGAGACAGAAAGGGCTTGTCTGTGCCAGAGCGGTCGGTGGACAGATGACAGCATGCATGCACGGTGAACGGATGGACGGAAGGCAGCATGAATGCACAGGTGGGCAGATGACAGAATGCATGCACGGGTGGGCGGATGACAGCATGTATGCACGGGTGGGCGGATGACAGCATGCATGCACGGGTGGACGGAGGACAGCATGCATGCACGGGTGGACGGATGACAGCATGCATGCACGGGTGGACGGATGACTGGATGTGAACCGTTATAATTTCCTAGTCGTCGGGAGCTGATGCATCTGGTGGCATTATATGCAAGAGTGTGCGCCTGCAAGATGCGTTTTGAACTCAGCAGTATAGTGGTAGGAAAGGAATGCCCGTTAGCTGTCTTCGATCGGTAGTCATGCCTGCGCGTGGCAGAAACATCTGCCATGCCCGCACACCGGATGGCATTCTTTCAGCACAGGATTGCTGGGAGAGATAAAACAGCGGAAAGAGCTGTCTCGTACCATCGCATACTCCTAACCCCAGGGTACCCCGCCCAGAGGGTTGTTCAATGTGCCTGGACAGACAACGGCCTTGCATCTAAAAGTGTCTGCGTAGTGTTGAAACAACAATGGAGGTTAGAGGGTGCAGGCATGTGTCCCCGAGATAACTGTACAGCGGAAAGGGTGTTCAGGTCTTCAACTAAATAATGGCTTTTGGATCCTCCTGGAGAGCGGCAGCAATTACAGCAGGGTTAAACAAGCATTTGCAATGCAATCGCGGCACTCGTGCTTTAGCTGTAAACATCTTAAGCTAAAGCGCGGGTGCCCTGATTGCTTCAAAAGTAAAGGAATAGGAAAAAACTTTTTTCCTATTTCTTTACTTTTAGAGCAATCAGGGCACCCGCGCTTTAGCTTGAGATGTTTACAGTTAGCGCGAGTGCGCGTGATAGCAAAGTAAATAAAGAAGAAAACAAGACGTGCGGCCGCGAGACGCGCTCTGTGGTGGGGGAGGGGCGGAGCGAGGCGCTTGGGAGAGCAAGCAAGAGAGGAAAGCCAGATGGCGCCTCATCGCGCGCTGTAAGGGTGCCGCGAAGAAAGCCAGATGGCGGCTGTGCGCGTGCCCGCGTGCGTAACCGCAAGCTTGAGGCCAGCAAAAGCGTGTGGTCGGACTTTTAAAAGCCCACTTACTAAATGTCTCGGCCAGAGCAGCGCATGCGCTGGCTCAGGCGAGACCTAAAAACACTGCAGAGCGCGAACCGAGCATCCACATTCCTCAGCCAATTCCATTATGCCAGCAATGCGTGACGCGCCAAGTCGTAAACCAGCCAGCTGCCCTACCATAGCCAGAAACCTAAAAAGACTGCTCAGTGACGCCTGCCGGCCTTTATGGAAAGCAGGACCGACAGCGCCCTCCACGCGGCCCGCCCGCGTCGCAACTGAAAGAAGCTTGGCGGCCAACAGCAGATCGAGCCCAGAAGGCCAGCATTCCTACCACGAGGACCCACCGTAAAGTATGAGCCCGCTGAAGCAGGGCTTCGGAGAGAAGGTAAGAGCCCGCTATGGCCGGGCTTCGTAATACGCCTGAAAAAAAAAACATACAAATCACAGCCACGTTAACAAATAGCCCGCTCAGCAGGACTTCCATCGGCCCCTGGGTCTGCTACCGCACAACCTTGCCCCACTTACCTGTAACTTGTTTGAAGAGCCTGCAAAGCAGAACCAAAAAACAGGAAGTGGGGTGGGTCATGCCTCTTCTTATGGTAGGTCAGGAGTGAAGGAGGTCGGCCATGTTAGGGAGCGATAAGGAGGCTAGAGCACTAATTTGCTTGGAGGGTTCTGTGGGGGAGCTGAAGCTCACTACATCACTAATGTGGCAAGGAAGACTTATGAGGAGGTAATGTTTTATATCTCTTATATATTGTTCATTCAATTTTGTACTGTATCTGTAATTTTATGGCCCTTGTGGCCGAAATGAAGTTATCTTGAATTGAATTGAGAACATTTGAGTGCATATGAGTACTTTAAGGAGTACATGTCTAACTCAGAGCATGTGTGGGTGAGTGCACATGTGGGTGTTTAAATAAGTACATACGTGACTGAGTGTTTAAGTGCCGAAGACTGCTCAAATGAGCACATATGTGACTATGTACACTTATGAATATATGTGCGAGTCAGTGCTTACATGAAGGTGCACAATTCTCAACAGGATGTAAGACGCCCTGGGCCAATCGGATCTGCCCATTTCCTGCCTGTGCCCTAGTTTAACACCCATGTGATTGTGGTTGGGCTCTTTGTAGTGTTGTGCATCCTTATGTGACAGCCTCTGTACAAGGTACTGCAACAGTCAAGCCCGAAGAGGACTCGGAGAGAAAGGTAGGACGCCTTGAAGCAGGCTGAGCTGGAAGAGGTGCCCATGGAGGTCGGTGGAGAGGCCACTGTGGCAGAAGGTGTTCTGGTGTAAGGGGGGACAGTACTGAGATAGACCAGCAGGATGCCAGAGCCCAGAACCAGATCGGCCCTTTTCCTGAGCGACACCTGCTGTCCAGAAGGAGGAACTGAGACTCAATGGAGCAGCAGAATGCAACAAATGACTTTTAAAATACTTTGTTGCTGGGTGGAAGGGAGCACCCAAGTAGCAAAGTATCATCTTGCCTGGGGCTCAGAAAATCCCTGCACCGGAGCTGCAATCTACATGTAGATTTTACTGTAAAATGTGTCATAAATAGGACACATCACTTTATCTAAGAAAGAAAATGAACAGCTATGGACAGGTTTGCACACCCGTACAATCACTCTGAAGCAGCACTAAACATATTGAGCCAAAGAAGATAAAAAAACACCGGAAGTTTAAAGAAATCCTTAAATATGGAATAAAATTAAACACCACTGACTGTCCCGAGCACTTGCTCGTCTCCTGTCCATTACCCCTACTAAGCATATGTTTTATGGGGTCACTGCCCGTCTTGCAAAAGGACATTCTCTAATGCCCTTCCTGCTACTAGAAGTACTCTTAGGGGAGAGGATGTGGTCTGACGGCTAGATTGCCAACTTTGGAGCTGGGAAACCAAGGTTTGAGCCTCAGGGTCGCGTCCACATCCTGTGATTCTGGGCAAATCACTTAATCTCCCCGTGCCTACCAAAAAAAAAAAAAAAAATGAATGTGTCCTTGTGTAACGTAACCGGTGCTCATGTAAAGCGCTCCAATAGCTTCGGGTCGAATTGGCGAGATATAAATCTGCATTAAAAAAAACAAAAACTCTCCAAGTGAAAATAAAGCCTCTTTGAAAGTGTTTCTGCCACCTAGCAGAGTGGCAGTCTCGACCAATCTAAACTGCATGGCACCTCTTTACTCCAAATTTAGCCTTTACATTCTTGAACAGTACCTCATAATCACCCATCCCGGATAGGTCAAAAATGCGTCTTTAGCTTCCGGGGGCGTGGCCTGTAGAACTCAACGTAATACAACACATCTGGCCTCCAGACCTGGGACAATACCACAGATCTGCAGTCGCATTCATAACATGACTCATTACTCCAGGTGTGACGTCTAGAACTAATAATCGTTGACATTTGTTTTGAAGGGTGATAGAGCGTTTTTAATAAATGCAAATTTATGCAATTACCGTGTAGAAATAATGTGTAGGCCTAAAATGAGAAGCCACATTTTAAATTGGCAAATGGAAGCACTAGGCTTCCATACCTAGGCATGTCAAGTTAGAAATGCTTTATGATGCAGTCTTACTTTTCTTTTTTTTTTTACTGACCTTAGGTCAACATTCTGGGCAACGTGAATAAGCGAAGAGTTCAATGATAACATGTGTTGAAGTGAAATAATCTAGTAGAAAAGATAGTTTCGACTTTTCCATAGAAGCATGACCCATAAAACACAATAAAAATGTAGTTAAATCTTAGTTAAATGTTTCTTCATGAATAAGATTTGTTAGGTAGACCGGAACCGGGAACTGTTTTGTTTTTAGAAGAGAGGAGAGTGGGAACCAAACCACGATTTGTACAATGTTGTTAGTAATGTACATGTAACACTTAATATTTGTAATTCTTTGTTTCAAGACAATGTAGACGGTTTAAAATGTCCGTTCCCATGAAGACATTGCGATCCCATTGGACGAAGAAACCGGACTACTGCAACCACTGTATTGGTTTAGATATCAAAATGTTATATTAGTGCGGGTTCCTGGTCTAGGCGGAGAGCTTCGTTGGCAGATGCAGATTTCCCATTCTCCACACTCGGACACTCTGTGCTCTGAAGACCTGTGCTCTAAGCAGACCGTATTCATTTCCCTTGCCAGATTAATGCTATATTTTCTGAGACTCCGCTGAATTTCTGAGCTTCTCTTCATGAAAAGTACTAATTGAATTGCTTAAAACTTTATACTTTCACCTCTCGATTTCAAACTCTTTATGGGTTGAAGATAGGTTTCTCATCTTCATATTTAGAATAGGAACTCTACTTATTTATTTTATTTTTTATTTTTTTTATTTTACAGAGTTTTATATAGCGCGAACTTGACCCGAATCGGGTATCAGAGCGCTTTACATAGCACCAGTTGCATTACATGAGGACACATTAATTTTTTGTTAGGCACGGGGAGATTAAGCGATTTGCCCAGAATCACAGGATGTTCAGCGTCATTGCCGAGACTCGAACCCAGTTCCCCAGATTGGAGGTCGACCGCCCTAGCCGTTAGGCCAATGGAACGCGCTTATGCAATTGTTCTGTATTGTGTTACTGATGAATCGATTACTTATTTATGACTAATAAAGAAATATCTACTAAAAGAGATTAATAAAACTCTTTAAACTCTTACCATAATATAATTGACTCCCAGTGATTGATGTTTAACTGTGATACAGCTTCGAATGACCTCTTTACCTACTGCAAAGATTCATAGCCTTTCGGCCCAGGGAGAGCAGGGACTTTTTTTTTTTTTTTGTAGTGTTTTATATAGCGCAAACTAGACCCAGATATCGGGTATCAGAGCGCTTCATGGACTTTCTTTCCAGGTATGCTGAGGTCCAATTTCTGAATCGTACACCAAATATTTATTAAGGTCCCATGCTCCACAAATGGCTTCCAATGTAAGGCTTTAGCATGAATAACTAAAATTCACTGTTGCTATGATACAGCAATAATGGGAAACAAAAGTTGTAACCTATTTTTCTTATGTCATAAAGGAATTCCAGGCTCCTTTGAGAGAGCCTGTCAGCGCAGCGCAGCGCTCGCAAGCAGAAGACACCGCTTCAGGTGGGGAGGTGGAGGGAAGGGAGAGAGGGTGCTATGGGTGGGTAGCAGACCACGTTTTTTTAACAAAACATTTGGGATGGGAGGTCATGTTATGTATGGCTCGCCCGTTACTCCTATGCCCCTGCATAGATTTTGATGGCAGGGGCGGGAAACAGTCTTTGCAAAGCGATTTTTACATTGCAGTGCCTTTATCACGCATTTGTTACCCCGCATTTGTTTAGCACGTATAGGCCTGTACCACGCATGCCTTTACCACGCATTTGAAGTAAGTAAAGGGTTTGGGGGGTCCCCCAAAAATATAAAATATATATATATATATATATATATATATATACACACACACATATATATTTAAACTTACCGTAGTAATGCATTGTAATGGCATGCGAGGTAAAAGCATATGCGTGCTAAACAAATGCGGGGTAACAAATGCGTTTTAAAGGCATGCAATGTTTTTACTAGCATTGTACCATCATACAACCGCAGGGGCAGATGATTTAGTCAGTGGAGGCGACGCATTTATAACATAAAAGTATAGATGGGTAAAAGTACATATAAAGTGGTGTTTTCACCTCAGGGTTCTGAGTGATGTCATAGATACCTCGAGCTTCAATCTCATTGTCACTCAGAACCACCAAGTGAAAAACACTCGCATCATTCACTGTTACTATCTACAACTCAGTATGTGGCCTCTGAAACTGGGCACAAGGTTCCAGATTAGAATCCGGCACTTGGCACAACACTGCAGGTGAGGCTTCTAGAACTGGCCTCAATGAACCAGCTGTAGCCTCTATAACTGGGCACAAGGTTCCAGATTAGAATCCGGCACTTGGCACAATACTGCAGGTGAGGCTTCTAGAACTGGCCTCAACAAACCAGCTGTAGCCTCTAGAACTGGGCACAAGGTTCCAGATTAGAATCCGGCACTTGGCACAATACTGCAGGTGAGGCTTCTAGTACTGGCCTCAATGAAACAGCTGTAGCCTCTAGAACTGGGCACAAGGTTCCAGATTAGAATCCGGCACTTGGCACAACACTGCAGGGGAGGCTTCTAGAACTGGCCTCAATCAACCAGTTGTAGCCTCTAGAACTGGGCACAAGGTTCCAGATTAGAATCCGGCACTTGGCAGATACTGCAGGTGAGGCTTCTAGAACTGGCCTCAATGAACCAGCTGTAGCCTCTAGAACTGAGACAAGGTTCCAGATTAGAATCCGGCACTCGGCACAACACTGCAGGTGAGGCTTCTAGAACTGGCCTCAATGAACCAGCTGTAGCCTCTAGAACTGGGCACAAGGTTCCAGATTAGAATCCGGCACTTGGCACAACACTGCAGGTGAGGCTTCTAGAACTGGCCTCAATGAACCAGATGTAGCCTCTAGAACTGGGCATAAGGTTCCAGATTAAAATCTGGCACTTGGCACAATACTGCAGGTGAGGCTTCTAGAACTGGCCTCCAATGAACTAGCTGTGGCCTCTAGAACTGGACACAAGGTTCCAGATTAGAATAAGGCACTTAGCACGATACTGCAGGTGAGGCTTCTAGAACTGGCCTCAATGAACCAGCTGTGGCCTCTAGACCTGGGCACAAGGTTCCAGATTAGAATCCGGCACTTAGCACGATACTGCAGGTGAGGCTTCTAGAACTGGCCTCAACGAACCAGCTGTAGCCTCTAGAACTGAGACAAGGTTCCAGATTAGAATCCGGCACTTGGTACGATACTGCAGGTGAGGCTTCTAGAACTGGCCTCAATGAACTAGCTGTGGCCTCTAGAACTGGACACAATACAGTAAATTAAGGTACAGAACTTGACACTATTTCAGATGAGGCATGGACAACTGGGCACAAAAATCCAGCTGCGGCCTCCAGAATAGGATACAAGATGTCAGATAAGGCCAACAGAACTGGAACCAATATGTCTGGTAGGGCCTCAATGGTGATGTGTACATTGGTAACATAACCTCCTATTTTAAGCCAAGTATACCCAGCAATAACAACTTATTTTTATACCACTTTCTCAGTGATATAGCCTAGCACCTCTGTAGACTAGTAATAATTCCTGCTAATTGTCAGTCAGTGGAACTCACGTCATTAACCCAAGTAGGGCGATGGTCTCTGAGAACCGACTGATATTCAAGCCTGTGGCTTGGGGTTTGCACACTTATGTCTACTGCTGGTGCATTCATTTTCTGAGAGCACCTTTATTTCTCTGACTTCCTTATAACTTTCATACAGTAAACTAAGGGTGGTAAACCTTTCCCCCTGTGAGGCAAAGGCAGGCTGGAACAAGCTTCGCACAAATGAAATTGAGTTTCTCCCAGCTCTGGTAAAAGGTGGCATGCTGCTACCAGCCTGGTCTGGGCAGGTATTTGCCAACCGGCTGTGCTTATCTCACTTGGCATGTGAAAGCTCTGCTCTTGCATCAGGTTCTCACTGTGATCAGCAGTTCTCTCTTGACGTGATTTCCTAATTGCCATGTTTCTCAAATTCATAAAGATGCAGAGATTAGAATGGCCGAGAGGCAGCAGACCAAGAGGGAAGCTGGCAGCGCCATGTTAATTTCGAGTCCTGCACGGTTTAGTTCCTATGAAGAGTTCGACAACATGTCCCTGTTATAAGTGAATGAAGTCTTCCCCACTTGCAGAGTTTGGAGCAGTGTCCAAGTTCCACAACCTCAGAGGTGAAGGCCTGTGTCAGCAGCATATCATGGCTGCCTACCAGGGGAGCAAGGTGGCTGCCCCCAGCCTTGCTGGAGTCCCACTGAGTAGGGCGGGCAGGTGTTTGTGTCGTCATTAATTAGTGACCACTCTTTCTGAAGTTCTCCTGTCCATCTAATGTGTGTGCCTTGCCCGAGTAGTTCGTGGAAATCCTATCTCAAGGTTCGGCCACACCTCGCAACATCAATTAATATGTGCTGATTTAGTCATTTAGTGGCAAACATGGCCATGCACAGATAAGGTATACATTTCTGCTAGTTTTGGTAAGGCACTGGGGTTTCATCTAGGATTGTATCTAGTCTGGCTGAAACAATGAGGAATAGATGATAAGGAAGATCATGGGATCCCAAAGAACTTCTGGGAGCACTGAGTGTCAGTAGAACTGGCAAAGCTGGAAACTCTCAAAAGTAATCCATCAGAAGTTCCACCAGTGAATCTCTGATTTGGTGAAATGATGCCATCATCTGGTGAGCTTCTGCCAGGCGGCGCAGTGGTCGTGTACAGTAGACTTTGAGGAGCCTTGGCATGTTGCTTGAATTGCCAGCTGAAGACATTCACCAGTTCTTGTGCCTGTTTGAATATCAAATACTGACACAAGTAATGGTATGGGCTCTTCCACCACTAGGCAGATGTGTTCTTCAGTCTCCTCTTCAGACTTAGGTTTTACTATTAATTGCTGGCAGAGGGTACTGGGAGAGGTAGTCTGGCAGGTATTTGGACCTCTGTCGATAGACAATAGCAAAGGAATACTCGTAGAGCTGCACAATTCGATTCCAAAAGTATGGTGGGGGTGTAAAGGATGACTCTTGAAAAAGAGGTTCTAGAGTCATATGGTCAATCGAAACCTGAAAGGTTTCCAAATGCCATGGATGGTGGGTTTGACTAAAGCAATTCAGTGTCGGCGTCCAGATCACCACTTTGAAATGCAATGTCACACCAACTTAGTAGCTCCTATCGGTCTTTGAATGCCTGCGGCTTTGTCAGCACAGCAATGTTTCAGTGAGCCCTAGCTATGCTGTCTGAGGTCGAGAAGACGCGAGGTTCACAAAAGCGAACTCTCTTTTATGTGGCTTTGGGGGGCCTTTGTCTCTGCTGCAGTTCGAGCCATGATTGGTCTGCGTGTAGTGACGTCAGTGGGGCTGCTCGCATAAGAGCCCCAGACAGCAGTTAGACAAAGGAGCGAGGGTTGGCAGGAGGCAGAGCCTGCCATCAGTAGATTAGTGCTAGTGAGAATGGCAGTCACCAAAGGAGCACTACTATACATCAAGTGTCTGCTCTATCCAAATCTGGGGGAAGGGAAAGCATGGTGGGATTAGTTTCAGGGGTGGGCACTGGCTCAATCATTTACATGATTAGTCTTTTATGAGAGTTGGCCACACACTGTACCTTTTGAATCAAGAATTTCCACTTCATCATTGTTTTTTTGTTTTTTGCTTGTACCTTTAAAAAACAAGCAATGGCAAAGCCAATATATCTGGCCTTGACTGTCACATATGGCAATATTGAATGCATTATAATTAAAAAAAATAAATGAGAATGTATGTATGTTATTCAGTTTCACGTGTAATGGTGTTTGCACCAGTATTAGGTTTAGCATGGGTGAGAAATTGGGTTGTTGGTTGAGGGGGAAGTGAACCCTACTCAAGCAACAGCCACAATCCTTGTCAAGGTGAAACACAAAAAGTCACTAAATAAACCTGTGCTTAACCCTTTGGTAGCTTGGCACAAAAGCAGTCAGGCTTAACTTAAAGGCAATCTGTAAAGAATTTATGCACCACACCTAAAGCAATAAAGTAAAAACACAACGCAAGAAAAATCCCAAACCAATTTAGAAAACAGAGTAACGTTTAATAAATTATTTGACACCAAAATGACAAAAATCCAATCAGTAGAACTGGAGTGATGAAATGTTAAAGTTTAAAGTGGAAAATAGCACCTAAAAGGTTAAAGTGCCAACCACAGATATCTAGACACGCAAGACCGGGGCAAAGTCGAAATTTATGGCTGATCTCGATGGAGAGCGGGTCGGATAAACAAAGTGGATTGGGCTTGGTCTCCGTTTAACTTTGGAATTAGAAGAAAATCTGGAAGAAAATGTCTATGAAGGTAAAGATCAGGGGGGCAAGACAACTGACGGTGTCTGAGGAGGAGATGTCGTAGTTGGGGAGCCACTGGACAAAGTCGTGGTGAAGATTCCTAAGTTCGGACTTATTTTCTTTTTTGGAGGTCGAAAATCTCCTGCGGGAAGAAGCAGCAGGCGGTAGCTGATGAGGGCTCCATGAGGCTGGATACCCCTTCTGTGAGGAGCCACTGAACAGGGTTTGCTGCTGCAGAGAAGAATGTAACGGGAGCTGCAGCAAAGTCAGGCAGATCGGCGATGCACATTGGGTGGATCAACAAGCATGTAGGTCCTGGTCTCCTATCGGTTCTCAGAGCACTTTTTGGGCAAAACGTTTTAAGTCCCAAGTTTTGGATTTGGGCTATCTGGGCAACTTTACCACCACTTCCAAGGGTCCAGGACTAGAGAGGCACTGCTTGGAAGGTCACGACTCACTCAGGCAGGGTCTAGGTGTGGGTTCAGGATGGTTGCAGCCTTTTCTGTCCATGAGGCTCTGTTCAGGAGGCCAGCCAACTAGCCCCTGCGGTCACTCTGGAAGTACTGGGTTCAAGTAGAAGAGCAGGGCTCTAGCAGTGGGGTAGACCTCTGGGGTTCAGAGCAGACTTCAGACAGAAGAACTTTCTTTCTTGGTGCAGCAAAGCAGTCTTCTGAAGTACATAGCAGGCCAAAGAGCAGGCAGTCTTGTGAGAGTCCTTTCACAGGTCCAGAAAGTGAACTAAAGAGTGGGTCTGAAGGTAACTTAAGAGTGAAATTTATACCTGGTGCCCACTTTGAAGTGGGAGAAACTTCTGGAGGCTTCACCACACAGAAGTGTCTGGAATTTCCTGCATCCCTGCCCTGGTTCCAGTCTATCTGCAGGCACAATGGGCTAGTGTGAAGTTCTTTGTGTCTGTGTGTATGGCAGAGTCTTTTGAAATGCAAGTGGGGCTGCTCTTATGTCCACCCCACCATCCTCCATGAGATGGTGTATTCAGGCACATCTAAGTGCTCTATTGTGTGGCTGTCTGGGAGGAATATACAATGCCAACTACCACTCACACCTAGCCATGTAGCCCAGAAGCAGGCTGCAGGCATCAAATGGTATGGGCAGAAAAATGGCAACTTTCTAAAAGAGGCATTTTCAGAATTGTATCTTAAAATCAGACTTTAACATTAAAGAGGATTTAAAAGTATAATTTCCCTGACACCAAACCGGACTTTTCCACCTGCTCCCAAACAAAGTTGCCACTTATTTAATGTAATAAGGAAGCCCAATGTAATACTATGGGAGAGGTAGGCCTCACAGTAGTGAAAAACGAATGTGTGAGTTTTTCACTACCAGGACTTGTCAAATTTAAAAGCACACTATCTAACTTTTTAAATACACTGCACCCTGCCGTATGGGCTGTTAAAGGGGACATTTGCATATTAAAAAGGGAGTTTTAGGCTTGGTAAAGGGGTTATTTTGCCAAGTTGAATTGTCAGTTTAAAACTGCTGGCAGGCAGCAATGGCAGGCCTGATATATGTTTAAGAAGGGTTCTTAAGTGGGTAGCACCATAACTACTGCAGGCCCACTAGTAGCATTTAATTTAACAGCCCTGGGTATATAATTTACTTAGAAGTCCCTAGAAAATATACCACTTTTCTAGGGACTTATAAGTAAATTAAATATGGCAATAAGGTGTAAGCCAATTTGACCATGTTTAAGGGAGTGAGTACAAGCACTTTAGCACTGGTTAGCAGTCGTAACGTGCACAGAGTACTAAGGGCAGCAATAAGATGCCAAAGTTTGGTCCACTGTGCCTTGAAGTCCAACATGCATCGAGAAGGTTGGTAACAAATTCAGCAACCAGATAATTGTCTGTGACAGGTGAAACACACATTTAATTGCAGTATTAGGAAGACTCGTGTCTACACAGATGGGGACTCTTCCTACAGTTTGGGATTGCATGCTACTACATTCTGCGTGATCCATGGGGTGGGGCCTTCAAACTTTTCCATGATGCCCGTCTGTTCTAACTGTGCAACTTTTACTTCAACTTTGGGAAACATGTGGAAAGCAACATGTCAATTCTAGGTGCTTTAGGTTTAATCGTATGATCGTTGTGTTATTGCACCAGCGTGTCATGTAGGCATCCAATTCTGTTGAAAAATGATAAGTCCCCATGATGTTACTTAGACTGCAGGTGATGATGTCAAGGCAAAATGTATAGGCAAAGTTTCTCTCCAG
Source organism: Calotriton arnoldi (assembly GCA_963921515.1). Lineage (NCBI taxonomy): Eukaryota > Metazoa > Chordata > Amphibia > Caudata > Salamandridae > Calotriton > Calotriton arnoldi. The sequence goes on along the minus strand of CAWUFW010007004.1, from coordinate 1,025,739 downwards.
TGTGGCACTGATGAGAGTACATGTCCCAGGATTGGTGAGATATACATTGGTACAGATGTGATCTGTGTGGGTAACAAATACCCAACAGAGAAGTAGTAGTGCAGTGTTGCCATACATGAAAACGCAAACTGTGGTTGTATAAAGGACTGGTGATGGACGGAGCAGGAGGTATTTTGACATCACACTGATGGATACCCCATAGTTGATTAGGGTGGTCACAGACTGGTCGCAGATTTGTACCTGCCACATTGGCTGGTTCCACCGATGATCCTTGTACATGCCAATCTCATGCATTACATTTATAGCATCTTGTGTCATCATTTCATCCTCCGGCAACTCTCCTAGTTCCGGCAGTGATGGTGTGGGAGTAACAGCCCTGACCTTCTAAGACGGAGAGGGAGTCTGTGATTGAGTAGGAATTGGGTGCTTTACCTAGAGACTGTGAAAGCACTCAGCACCCCTTCCCATATGCGAGGCACCCATGGAAATAAGAGCAGCTACCACCAAAGTGGCAGATGGTGGGCTTCTTAGTGGAAAGGCTGGCTGATTGGGAAGAAAGCTTGAAGATTTGGCTTAAATGTTCAGTCTTTACCAGGAGCCCTTTCAGCACTGATTCAATGTGAGAGGGTCTAGTGTTTGAGATTTCAAGCGAGGGAGCAGCGTGTCTGTTTTCTGAAGAAGAAGCATCTTGGCAGATTCTCATCTCTGGATAATTTGTGTGCATATTTATTCTGCCTCATTGTGCAATGTTCTGGTGCTTACAAGGCCGTTCAGACATTCATGAGCATTGCCAATAGATTCTTCTGAGCCTTGTCTGGCTTGTGATAACATGAAACATTTATAGTCAGAGTTGGCCATTGGTGTGATGTGCATGTTCAGGGCAGCAATCACTGTGTGGAATGTGTAGGGTGGGCCAGTCTCTGTTAAACAGCATGATCATTTGAGGACAGCTTCCCTCGCCAAATGAAGGGGCCTTAGTATCCAGTTCCTCTTGAACATTCATGCCTGAACATACATCTCCAATTAGATACACAGATGTCATTTTAGGGCCTGTGAAGATAGTATGCCAGTGACCTCAAACAGACAAATAGTGGGAATGCCTAACATAGTTTGCAGATAGCGCTTGATAACCAGAGCCAGCGGTCATATAGGTTCAGCAGAAGGTGTAAATGTGTCTTAATTGTCCTGAAGTCAGCCCATTCGTGCCTGTGCCGGCATCAATGAGTGCTGTGCGTGCACTTTGGAGGTATTAGGTCCACGTCCTGTCTCTGGTCTGTGTAATGACATGATGTTGCCTCTCCAAGCTTCATTCGGTGATGAACATCTGGAAACTCACCGGAGGCACACAAGCAAGCAACAAAGCACAATGAAGCTCAGTTGAGAGAGATCAACAGAAACAGGTTCTGACATGTGGCTTGTTGGCCAGATGAGAAAGAACACAAGCCCCTGAGTTGACAGTACAGCAAAGCAGGAAGAGGTGATTGGAGAAGACGAGCGACTCTAGAAAAAGGCCCACCTTATGCAAATCAGTATGGTCCCTGCTTCTCAGGGGAACACTCAGACAAGTCCCTATCCAGTAGGGCTCAAAAGCAATCCCAGAATAGTTTTGACATACTTAGGTCTCATCAGTGAGGTATAGCTTGAGTCCTGTGGCACAGTGAGCACGAGACCCACATCTGGGCATATCCACTGCAACAACAAGGTGCACTCGGTCAATGATCCCCAATCTGGGCGTAACCAGTCTTGGGTTGCTTGTGTTCCGGTTCAGAGAGGGGTTGGCTTGACAGTTTGGGCTGAACTGTGTCTACTGGAGCAGAATGAAGACTGATTTGCATATGGTTTTGTTTAATCTGAGGTGTAACTGTGGGGAAAAAACAATGGACAGGAATGAGACCCTGAGTTATTACCAGTGGCTGAGATTATTTCAAGCATCCTATCCACCACTTTCTTTCGTATATTTCCATACGACGCCCTAAATGCGACGAGTATGCAGAGATGAGGGTCCCGTGCTCCCTTTGCCACTGGAAACAAGCTGCAAATGACTGATGAGCCCCAATCAGAGCAAAACCAGTCTTGGGTTGCTAGTGTTCCAGTTCAGAGAGAACCTGGCTTGGCAGTTTAGGCTGGGCTGTTCCAGTTGGAGGAGGATCAAGACTGATTTGCATAAGGCTGGATCTAATCTGAGGTGGCATTGTGGTAAAAAAAGATAGATTAGCATGCAAAAGAAAATGGTGAGATGTGTGCTGGGTTGATCTCCATACCCCAAGCACTTTACCGAATCGCAAAATGGGTTTAGAAACACATTGCAAATCACTATTTCAAAGGAGCCTTGTTTAGAGAGTCCCTAACAAAGAGCATGATACATGCCATGTATCAAAGTTTTGCGAATGTAATCTGGTTTCAAAAGAATGAAAAGATACTCACTCTTGAGCTGGGGTGGTAACACATTCACAAAAAAGAAGGGGTTCCCCTGGGAACCCTGTCCCTTTTGTGAATGTAAAAAAAAAAAAGTTTGTGGGGAGTAGGCAATGGTCCAAAAAACCACTGCTACTTTCAACAAAAAAACAACAACTTTTCTTTATAAATGCAGATGTTTCATTTAAAGCAAAGGGGCTGCATTTAACTAAAAGTTTACTTTGCAATTACAGGTATGGTGGTCTGAGGACCCCAGTAGGGGACCATCCCTGCAATGGCATCCAATCACAGTGAGTCGCAAGTTGTGACCTACCTCATGAATACTGATGAGGATGGTCGAATTGTGAACGACTACGATTTGGAATTTTGTGAACTAACCTATTACCTAGGTTGGTTCACAAAATAATTTTCTGTTCACAAAAAGTCACAATTTGCCACCACTTTTTGCGACTGGAAATTTCACACACCAAGCCCTGGATTTACTACCAAAAAAACACAAACTTCAAGTGGACTGATCTGTGTTTGTTATGAAAGATACAGTGTAATCACAAATAAGTAGCTTTATTAACAAGCATGGATATATTACTCAGTCCTGCAGACACAATAAATTAAAAGATAATCCAATACATGCTTATCATATACCAGTAAAAGTAAAGGATTAGTTGCATCTAAAAAGCCACAGATTAATAGTTTTAAAACAGCGAAAGACTGCTTAAATTGTTCACAATGGCATAATGTCTATATATCTAGAATTATACACCATCCCCATTCACATAAAACAATAAAATCAAGAGATTACGGTACTTGTGACACAGACCATACCAGTATGGCCTTTTATACACAGACAAAACAAACTGTGAACTTAAAATAATATAATTTATATCTCATAGTTCACAGAGGTTAAAGGAGCATTCTGAGGTTGGCATGCTCTGTTTAATACCAAAGGAAGTGTTGGTCCCATGTGTCATTTCTTAGTAAACATTAATTTAAATGTTTTGGCGTACCTGTATCTTGGCACTTCTTATTCACTACTAATTAAAAAGGGGTAGACTGTCGACCTCTTCAGAGACCACAGAACACTGAAAACCTTCTCTCACTGTAACGTAAGGACTCTTCTTGCATGATCACCCCCAAGTTTTTGGGCTGATATTGCTGGTTTTTCGACTCTGAAAGGGCACTGAGTCCTGCCAAACAGGCCTCAGCGCCAGTGCTCTGACCCTTAAAAAGGTATACGCCTAATTGGCTCACCCATGCAAAAGTTAGCTTACTTATAAATCCCTAGTATATGGTAGCAGGGGTACCTATTGCCTCTATGTTGAGTGTCCTTCGTGGACGGCAGCACGCATATTGCCACCACAAATATGACAAAGCGAAGCATGACTCCCAGACTGCTACTGCTGGCTGGCAGAGTACTTTTAAACTGCTAGCTCAACTTTGCCATTCAAATCAATGGCAAAGCTCAGACCTTCCTTTTTAAGTCACCCCTAAAGCAGGTCAACTGAGCTTTAAAGGCAGAGGGCATGATAATAAAAAGATGGACATGCGTGTGTTAACTTTACATGTCCTGACAGTAAAAATCCCACATTGTAATTTTAACTGTGAAAATGGCTTGTAGTCCCAATGGCAATTATGGAGTTACATGCTGATAACTCAGCAGTGCTAACTTTCAATGGGACTACTAAACATGGTAATTTAAGGTATCAAACAAATCATTACATTACATCTGACTTGTTGCTCAAGTGGAATTTAATGTAGCTTTTGTGCAAATGGCAACTTTGCCAAGTTGCCACCTTGGTGCCCACAGATTTCAGTATTTATGTATGGTTGCACGCGTTGTTTCTTCTAGACAGGCTTCTGTCCTCCTGAGGAGAAGTGAGAACGATTCTCATGTGGAAGAGCAAAGGACTTGCTGAGAGGGAGGTGACACCTCCTGGCAGGATGGCCAGAAAGGGTATAATCCCATAATGTGAGCTTCAAAGGGGAAGCCGCCTTTGAATGGCAAATGGTAGTCACACACGAGAGGGGCTGCTCCTTCGCTTTAGCAGACAGGTTGGCATCTTGGGCAGAGATAAAGAAGACGTGGTCAAACCATTTGTTCAAAGGGCATGTAGCCCCCCAAGGTAGCCACACCTCTGGATTGAGCTAGGGAGCACCACATCCCAAGAGAAGGGTTCTGGCATGTTGGGAGTAGGCATTCCGGCCTAGCTATATGCCACACTTCACAAGAAGCTGTAATCAGGTATGAGGGGACCTGATAGCCCATTGGCTTGTTATTCACAGCATCCCTGTAGGCTCCCAGTGGGCATAAAATGGGCACCCGTCAGCCAGACCTCATATCACATCTGGAATGGAGAGAGGACGGAGGAAGGGCTGCCATGCTGTTCCCCTGAACTAGCAAAGAGAGGGTGCCCCAAAGGCTGCATCTTGGGCTAGCAAAGAAAAGGCTTTGCCTGTGGTGTCCCACTCAAGGAAAAGTCTTCCCCAAGCCCCGGACAGAGAAGGTGACTCCAAGAGTCAGCCGACTGACTCCCTGTTACAGACACAGTGCCATAAAAGCTGAGAAGCCCGCTCCCTTGAGAGCCCAGCACCAAGAAGCCTGACCACCCCTGGGGCTGAGGTGCAGCCTGGGAGATTGAGTCCCAACCCTAAAAAGCTGCACCCAATGCTGCCGGACATGGTAGAGTCATTGAAGTGCAGTTTGGTCTCCCAGCACAGATGTTACTGAGAGTTAAAGGGAATCGCTGGGTTTGCTGTAGGTAGAGAAAGGGGCAACTGATTTTTGCGCTGGACTTCACCTGGATTTCGTGGGATATCGACACCTGAGGACAAAGAAGCCCCCCCCCCTATATGTGCTTGTGGATTGAGGGGTGACAACAGGCTCAGCACCCCTTTTTTGGGGGGGGCGGGGGGAGTTCGATATAGCGTGAACTAGAGCCAAAGGTATCAGAGCGTTTTACATGAGCAACAGCTGCGTTACAGACGGACACATTCATTTTTGTTAGGTACGGGGAAATTAAGTGATTTGCCCAGAATCACAGGATGTTGAGCGTCCCTGTCGAGACTCGAACCTGGTTCCTCAGCTTTGAGGTCGACTACTCTAGCCGTTAGGCCACATCCTCTCTCCCATCCATGAGTATCTTCAGCATCCTGCATCCCTTGCATCACGATCACTCCATTGACTTTTATGGCGGTTCAAGACCTGGAACTGGATCGAAGACTTCATAAACTATCAGGTAACTGTTGAACAGGACCGGACTGGTCCATGTGACTGGCTCCCTATTGGAGTTGGACCTCACAATAGTGCCCTTAAAGCCACTTGTTGTGTCTAACACTAAACCGCGAGTCGCAGGGGATTACAACGATTTACTGTCTCAATTAAAAAGCTGTGATTAATTGTTTCTTTAACAATTCATAACCCTGGAACGACCTAGTGATTTTTTGTCGCTGAGGAGTCTACTTAAAGATAAAAAATATTTTTATTGTGTTGCATTTCTTCTTCTTAAACTGTTTTAGTACTTCTTAATGCTTTACACTTGTTCCTTCGATAAAGCTTGACTGCTCTGACCCTCAGCTACCCAGGACTGAGCTAAGGTTCATCTGCAATGTGGTTAACTGCTAGGCACTGCATAGTCCTGTCAGATTTGGATGCATCCTACACAAGAAAGATCACAAAGACATCAAAACAGGCCGCACCACTGATCGAAGAGTTATTTACCTTAACAAGACAATGACGTGTGTAAGGATAAACTCAACAGTTACGATGGCACCTTAGGCTGTACACTACTAAAATTAATGGATCCTACTCGTGCTATTGTTGTAACAGATACGAAAGGTACACACCGGAACCATATGTATAATACTACTGCTATACCTATTGTACCCCAAACTAATCCTAAGCTTGTTATTGTTGAAACTGATACGAAAGGTACGCACTGGAAACATATGTATATTACTACTGCTACACCTGCTGTATTATAAACGATTTATGACATGTAATTGTGAAGCGCTCTGATACCCATGGGTCATGTTCGCGCTATATAAAACTCAATAAATAAAATAAGGTTTTACAAACGAACCAGACTGGACCTGAAATGGAACTGTGACTTTTATTAGATATTGAGGTTGCACAACCACAGCATACAATAATAAACCACTCTCCTAACACTCACCTTCTTGGGGCAGAGCTGAGGGGATGGGGATTCGGTCATCATCATGTCAGTTACCCCCTCCAATCATTTGCTGGCTTTGACCTTTGACCAGCGTTCCCCTGCCTCTCGCTGAGATTTGTGGTACATGAATACCACATATGCACATATATACAAGCGTTACGGAGAAGCAAGATCCAAAACATAAAAAACATGCTGTGTACTCGGCAGCACTCCACAGGCTCTGCTTCAGACTAGAAAACAGACCCGAGATACATATGACCTGATGGACACCTAGAGGCTAAACACGCTAACAAAGTGAATTCACGGTCTTCTTTTTCCTGCACCAGACACACTCTAGGATTGATCATGTTTTCACCTTTGGCAACCACATCCATACACTTGAGGACTCGTACATAAAGTCTAGGTTAGTTTCTAACCACGCAAGCATAAGCCTCGTGCTAGCATGGGGCATAGAGAGTATGGTTGGCAACTGCTGGAGAATGAAATTAGAAATATTTCAAGAAGGTAATATCAATCCAATTAAAGATGCAACTACAAACTATATGTCAGATACTTCCAATTTCTGTTGATTTCCTCAGCATCTATAGGTTGCGTTAAAAGTAACTATTAGAGAAGTATTAATCAGTATAAAAGCAAAAAGAAATCACTGCATGTTTAAATACTTTTGAAGGGGAGATTAAACAATTAGAAATAAAGTTCAGGCATTCAAAGGCAATGATTTATTAGAATGTTTGAACAAGAAAAATAAGAATATAATTACATTTTATGTAAGATCTAGATTTTGGGTCACTAAACAAAAAAATGAGATTATACAAAGCAAATAAAACTGGGACGATGTTAGCTACATATCTACAATTTAAACAAGCTAAATATTTCTGAGCCACATTGGTACCGTCCACAAAAAGGCACATCAAATAGCTGATGCTTTCAAAGCCTTTTATACGGAGGTCTAGTCCAAAAAAGCATCAATAAACTCAAGTGTCTGTGAACTATATTTTAAGAATCTAAACCTCCCAGCAGGCTTTGATTGGCATAGACTAAACCTCGACAGCTCAATCAATCTCAATGACGTTTACAAATGAGTTCAGAACCTTACAGAAGGTAAAGCTCCAGGACCAGATGGGTTTAATCAATCAATCATCAATCAGGGGTTTGTTAAAGCGCGACTACTCACCCGTAAGGGTCTCAAGGCGCTACGGGGGTGGGGGGTGCAGGTTCCATCCATCAAGGAGGGGGTCTGTCGAAGAGCCAGGTTTTGAGGTTTCTTGCGAAGATGGGGAGCGATGTTGTCTGTCTGAGGTGGAGCGGAAGGGCGTTCCATGCTTTGGCCGCGAGGAAGGAGAAGGAGCGGCCTCCCGATCTGGTCTTTCTGGTGCGGGGGACCACGGCGTAGGAGAGCTGGGCTGATCGTAGGGTCCTTTGGGGTGCGTGGAATTTGAGTCGGCTGTTCAGGTATGCTGGTCCGGTGCCGTGGAGGGCCTTGTGTGCGTGGGTGAGCATCTTGAAGGTGATTCTCGCCTCGACAGGGAGCCAGTGGAGTGTGCGCAGGTGCTGGGAGATGTGGCAGTGTTTTGGCAGGTTGAGGACCAGTCTTGCGGCGGCGTTCTGGATGTTCTGTAGCTTGCAGGTGAGGTTTTTGTTTATTCCAGCGTAGAGTGCGTTGCCGTAGTCGAGTCTGCTGGTGACCAGGGCGTGAGTGACGGTCTTTCGGTATTCGAGGGGGATCCATTTGAAGGTCTTACGAAGGAGGCGGAGGGTGTGGAAGCAGGAAGACGAGACAGAGTTGATCTGGTGGTCCATTTTGAGCTCGGAGTCCAGGATGATTCCCAGGTTGCGTGCGTGGTCCGTGGGGGTTGGCGGGTTTCCGAGGGCGGGGGGCCACCGGGTGTGGCTCCAGGCATCGGGGTTTGGGCCCATGATGAGTACTTCTGTTTTGTTGGTGTTTAGTTGTAGGCAGCTGTTTTTCATCCATTTGGCGACGGCTTCCATGCCTTCTCGAAAGTTGCGTCTGGCGGTGTTGGGCTCGTTGAATAGGGAGAGGATGAGCTGGGTGTCGTCTGCGTATGACACGATGTTGAGTCCGTAGGTTCTGACGATGGGGGAGAGTGGAGCCATGTAGACGTTGAAGAGCGTCGGGCTGAGGGAGGAGCCCTGGGGGACTCCGCGGGTGGTAGGTGTGGGGTCTGAGAGGAAAGGGGGGAGTCTGACCCGCTGCGTCCTGCCGGAGAGGAAGGAGCGGATCCAGTCGAGGTCCTTGTCCTGGATTCCTGCGTCGTAGAGTCTGCGTATTAGGGTGCGGTGGGAGACTGTGTCGAACGCCGCTGATAGGTCGAGGAGGATGAGGGCTATTGTTTCTCCTTTGTCCAGTAGGGTGCGGATGTCGTCTGTTGCGGCGAGGAGGGCGGTTTCCGTACTGTGGTTTTTTCTGAAGCCGGATTGGGAGGAGTCGAGGATGTTGTATTCTTCAATGAATGTGGCGAGTTGGATGTTGATGGCTTTCTCGATGACTTTCGCTGGGAACGGGAGCAGGGAGATGGGTCTGTAGTTTTTTAGGTCGGTGGGGTCCGCTGAGGGTTTCTTTAGGAGGGGGTTGACCTCGGCGTGTTTCCAGTCATCGGGGAACGAGGCGGTCGCCAGGGAGCGGTTGATGGTGTGGCGGAGCATGGGTGCGATGGTGTCGGCGGCTCTGTTGAAGATGTGGTGGGGGCAGGGGTCCGTGGGGGCCCCTGAGTGGATTGACTTCATTGTCTTCAGTGTGTCTTCGGTGGTGAGGGCTGTCCAGTCGTCAATCGCTGGTTTCCGGGTGTCGGGGGTGGTTGGTGAGGGTTCAGTGTGTTGGTTGTCTTCGTCGAAGTTGTCGTAGATGCTCTTGATTTTGTGGTGGAAAAAGGTGCTGAGTTTGTCGCAGAGGTCTTGTGAGGGAGGGATGTCGGTAGACTCGCTAGTGGGTTGGGCGAACTCCTTGATGATGCTGAAGAGTTCCTTGCTGTTGTGCGCGTGGGTGGAGATTCTGTCTTCAACCGCTTTTTCCTCGTTCTCTGATGAGTTGATGGTGGGCGTTGGTGGCGGCTCTGAAGTTGTCGTGATACAAAAGGGGATGATGGACGGAACGTTTGAGCCAATCAAACACTCACCCCCAGTCAACTGATCTGGGTTTAATCCATCATCATTCTTTAGCTCACTCCACCACCCCAGTTCAGACATGGCCATATGCAAATCAGTCTGACCCTGTGCCTCATGGGAACAGTCCAGCCCGAACTGCCAAGCCATGTCTTCCCTGGACCGGAAACAAGCATCCTAGGACCGGTTTCTGGCATTTCAGCCGTCATCAGCCAGGCTTGCTTGAATCCAGTGGCAAAGTGAGCAAGGGACCCACGTCTGGGCATACCCCCGCCAACTTAGGGCGAACAAAGTGATACAAAAGGGGATGATGGACGGAACGTTTGAGCCAATCAAACACTCACCCCCAGTCAACTGATCTGGGTTTAATCCATCATCATTCTTTAGCTCACTCCACCACCCCAGTTCAGACATGGCCATATGCAAATCAGTCTGACCCTGTGCCTCGTGGGAACAGTCCAGCCCGAACTGCCAAGCCATGTCTTCCCTGGACCGGAAACAAGCATCCTAGGACCGGTTTCTGGCATTTCAGCCGTCATCAGCCAGGCTTGCTTGAATCCAGTGGCAAAGTGAGCAAGGGACCCACGTCTGGGCATACCCCCGCCAACTTAGGGCGAACAAAGTGATACAAAAGGGGATGATGGACGGAACGTTTGAGCCAATCAAACACTCACCCCCAGTCAACTGATCTGGGTTTAATCCATCATCATTCTTTAGCTCACTCCACCACCCCAGTTCAGACATGGCCATATGCAAATCAGTCTGACCCTGTGCCTCATGGGAACAGTCCAGCCCGAACTGCCAAGCCATGTCTTCCCTGGACCGGAAACAAGCATCCTAGGACCGGTTTCTGGCATTTCAGCCGTCATCAGCCAGGCTTGCTTGAATCCAGTGGCAAAGTGAGCAAGGGACCCACGTCTGGGCATACCCCCGCCAACTTAGGGCGAACAAAGTGATACAAAAGGGGATGATGGACGGAACGTTTGAGCCAATCAAACACTCACCCCCAGTCAACTGATCTGGGTTTAATCCATCATCATTCTTTAGCTCACTCCACCACCCCAGTTCAGACATGGCCATATGCAAATCAGTCTGACCCTGTGCCTCATGGGAACAGTCCAGCCCGAACTGCCAAGCCATGTCTTCCCTGGACCGGAAACAAGCATCCTAGGACCGGTTTCTGGCATTTCAGCCGTCATCAGCCAGGCTTGCTTGAATCCAGTGGCAAAGTGAGCAAGGGACCCACGTCTGGGCATACCCCCGCCAACTTAGGGCGAACAAAGTGATACAAAAGGGGATGATGGACGGAACGTTTGAGCCAATCAAACACTCACCCCCAGTCAACTGATCTGGGTTTAATCCATCATCATTCTTTAGCTCACTCCACCACCCCAGTTCAGACATGGCCATATGCAAATCAGTCTGACCCTGTGCCTCATGGGAACAGTCCAGCCCGAACTGCCAAGCCATGTCTTCCCTGGACCGGAAACAAGCATCCTAGGACCGGTTTCTGGCATTTCAGCCGTCATCAGCCAGGCTTGCTTGAATCCAGTGGCAAAGTGAGCAAGGGACCCACGTCTGGGCATACCCCCGCCAACTTAGGGCGAACAAAGTGATACAAAAGGGGATGATGGACGGAACGTTTGAGCCAATCAAACACTCACCCCCAGTCAACTGATCTGGGTTTAATCCATCATCATTCTTTAGCTCACTCCACCACCCCAGTTCAGACATGGCCATATGCAAATCAGTCTGACCCTGTGCCTCATGGGAACAGTCCAGCCCGAACTGCCAAGCCATGTCTTCCCTGGACCGGAAACAAGCATCCTAGGACCGGTTTCTGGCATTTCAGCCGTCATCAGCCAGGCTTGCTTGAATCCAGTGGCAAAGTGAGCAAGGGACCCACGTCTGGGCATACCCCCGCCAACTTAGGGCGAACAAAGTGATACAAAAGGGGATGATGGACGGAACGTTTGAGCCAATCAAACACTCACCCCCAGTCAACTGATCTGGGTTTAATCCATCATCATTCTTTAGCTCACTCCACCACCCCAGTTCAGACATGGCCATATGCAAATCAGTCTGACCCTGTGCCTCATGGGAACAGTCCAGCCCGAACTGCCAAGCCATGTCTTCCCTGGACCGGAAACAAGCATCCTAGGACCGGTTTCTGGCATTTCAGCCGTCATCAGCCAGGCTTGCTTGAATCCAGTGGCAAAGTGAGCAAGGGACCCACGTCTGGGCATACCCCCGCCAACTTAGGGCGAACAAAGTGATACAAAAGGGGATGATGGACGGAACGTTTGAGCCAATCAAACACTCACCCCCAGTCAACTGATCTGGGTTTAATCCATCATCATTCTTTAGCTCACTCCACCACCCCAGTTCAGACATGGCCATATGCAAATCAGTCTGACCCTGTGCCTCATGGGAACAGTCCAGCCCGAACTGCCAAGCCATGTCTTCCCTGGACCGGAAACAAGCATCCTAGGACCGGTTTCTGGCATTTCAGCCGTCATCAGCCAGGCTTGCTTGAATCCAGTGGCAAAGTGAGCAAGGGACCCACGTCTGGGCATACCCCCGCCAACTTAGGGCGAACAAAGTGATACAAAAGGGGATGATGGACGGAACGTTTGAGCCAATCAAACACTCACCCCCAGTCAACTGATCTGGGTTTAATCCATCATCATTCTTTAGCTCACTCCACCACCCCAGTTCAGACATGGCCATATGCAAATCAGTCTGACCCTGTGCCTCATGGGAACAGTCCAGCCCGAACTGCCAAGCCATGTCTTCCCTGGACCGGAAACAAGCATCCTAGGACCGGTTTCTGGCATTTCAGCCGTCATCAGCCAGGCTTGCTTGAATCCAGTGGCAAAGTGAGCAAGGGACCCACGTCTGGGCATACCCCCGCCAACTTAGGGCGAACAAAGTGATACAAAAGGGGATGATGGACGGAACGTTTGAGCCAATCAAACACTCACCCCCAGTCAACTGATCTGGGTTTAATCCATCATCATTCTTTAGCTCACTCCACCACCCCAGTTCAGACATGGCCATATGCAAATCAGTCTGACCCTGTGCCTCATGGGAACAGTCCAGCCCGAACTGCCAAGCCATGTCTTCCCTGGACCGGAAACAAGCATCCTAGGACCGGTTTCTGGCATTTCAGCCGTCATCAGCCAGGCTTGCTTGAATCCAGTGGCAAAGTGAGCAAGGGACCCACGTCTGGGCATACCCCCGCCAACTTAGGGCGAACAAAGTGATACAAAAGGGGATGATGGACGGAACGTTTGAGCCAATCAAACACTCACCCCCAGTCAACTGATCTGGGTTTAATCCATCATCATTCTTTAGCTCACTCCACCACCCCAGTTCAGACATGGCCATATGCAAATCAGTCTGACCCTGTGCCTCATGGGAACAGTCCAGCCCGAACTGCCAAGCCATGTCTTCCCTGGACCGGAAACAAGCATCCTAGGACCGGTTTCTGGCATTTCAGCCGTCATCAGCCAGGCTTGCTTGAATCCAGTGGCAAAGTGAGCAAGGGACCCACGTCTGGGCATACCCCCGCCAACTTAGGGCGAACAAAGTGATACAAAAGGGGATGATGGACGGAACGTTTGAGCCAATCAAACACTCACCCCCAGTCAACTGATCTGGGTTTAATCCATCATCATTCTTTAGCTCACTCCACCACCCCAGTTCAGACATGGCCATATGCAAATCAGTCTGACCCTGTGCCTCATGGGAACAGTCCAGCCCGAACTGCCAAGCCATGTCTTCCCTGGACCGGAAACAAGCATCCTAGGACCGGTTTCTGGCATTTCAGCCGTCATCAGCCAGGCTTGCTTGAATCCAGTGGCAAAGTGAGCAAGGGACCCACGTCTGGGCATACCCCCGCCAACTTAGGGCGAACAAAGTGATACAAAAGGGGATGATGGACGGAACGTTTGAGCCAATCAAACACTCACCCCCAGTCAACTGATCTGGGTTTAATCCATCATCATTCTTTAGCTCACTCCACCACCCCAGTTCAGACATGGCCATATGCAAATCAGTCTGACCCTGTGCCTCATGGGAACAGTCCAGCCCGAACTGCCAAGCCATGTCTTCCCTGGACCGGAAACAAGCATCCTAGGACCGGTTTCTGGCATTTCAGCCGTCATCAGCCAGGCTTGCTTGAATCCAGTGGCAAAGTGAGCAAGGGACCCACGTCTGGGCATACCCCCGCCAACTTAGGGCGAACAAAGTGATACAAAAGGGGATGATGGACGGAACGTTTGAGCCAATCAAACACTCACCCCCAGTCAACTGATCTGGGTTTAATCCATCATCATTCTTTAGCTCACTCCACCACCCCAGTTCAGACATGGCCATATGCAAATCAGTCTGACCCTGTGCCTCATGGGAACAGTCCAGCCCGAACTGCCAAGCCATGTCTTCCCTGGACCGGAAACAAGCATCCTAGGACCGGTTTCTGGCATTTCAGCCGTCATCAGCCAGGCTTGCTTGAATCCAGTGGCAAAGTGAGCAAGGGACCCACGTCTGGGCATACCCCCGCCAACTTAGGGCGAACAAAGTGATACAAAAGGGGATGATGGACGGAACGTTTGAGCCAATCAAACACTCACCCCCAGTCAACTGATCTGGGTTTAATCCATCATCATTCTTTAGCTCACTCCACCACCCCAGTTCAGACATGGCCATATGCAAATCAGTCTGACCCTGTGCCTCATGGGAACAGTCCAGCCCGAACTGCCAAGCCATGTCTTCCCTGGACCGGAAACAAGCATCCTAGGACCGGTTTCTGGCATTTCAGCCGTCATCAGCCAGGCTTGCTTGAATCCAGTGGCAAAGTGAGCAAGGGACCCACGTCTGGGCATACCCCCGCCAACTTAGGGCGAACAAAGTGATACAAAAGGGGATGATGGACGGAACGTTTGAGCCAATCAAACACTCACCCCCAGTCAACTGATCTGGGTTTAATCCATCATCATTCTTTAGCTCACTCCACCACCCCAGTTCAGACATGGCCATATGCAAATCAGTCTGACCCTGTGCCTCATGGGAACAGTCCAGCCCGAACTGCCAAGCCATGTCTTCCCTGGACCGGAAACAAGCATCCTAGGACCGGTTTCTGGCATTTCAGCCGTCATCAGCCAGGCTTGCTTGAATCCAGTGGCAAAGTGAGCAAGGGACCCACGTCTGGGCATACCCCCGCCAACTTAGGGCGAACAAAGTGATACAAAAGGGGATGATGGACGGAACGTTTGAGCCAATCAAACACTCACCCCCAGTCAACTGATCTGGGTTTAATCCATCATCATTCTTTAGCTCACTCCACCACCCCAGTTCAGACATGGCCATATGCAAATCAGTCTGACCCTGTGCCTCATGGGAACAGTCCAGCCCGAACTGCCAAGCCATGTCTTCCCTGGACCGGAAACAAGCATCCTAGGACCGGTTTCTGGCATTTCAGCCGTCATCAGCCAGGCTTGCTTGAATCCAGTGGCAAAGTGAGCAAGGGACCCACGTCTGGGCATACCCCCGCCAACTTAGGGCGAACAAAGTGATACAAAAGGGGATGATGGACGGAACGTTTGAGCCAATCAAACACTCACCCCCAGTCAACTGATCTGGGTTTAATCCATCATCATTCTTTAGCTCACTCCACCACCCCAGTTCAGACATGGCCATATGCAAATCAGTCTGACCCTGTGCCTCATGGGAACAGTCCAGCCCGAACTGCCAAGCCATGTCTTCCCTGGACCGGAAACAAGCATCCTAGGACCGGTTTCTGGCATTTCAGCCGTCATCAGCCAGGCTTGCTTGAATCCAGTGGCAAAGTGAGCAAGGGACCCACGTCTGGGCATACCCCCGCCAACTTAGGGCGAACAAAGTGATACAAAGGGGATGATGGACGGAACGTTTGAGCCAATCAAACACTCACCCCCAGTCAACTGATCTGGGTTTAATCCATCATCATTCTTTAGCTCACTCCACCACCCCAGTTCAGACATGGCCATATGCAAATCAGTCTGACCCTGTGCCTCATGGGAACAGTCCAGCCCGAACTGCCAAGCCATGTCTTCCCTGGACCGGAAACAAGCATCCTAGGACCGGTTTCTGGCATTTCAGCCGTCATCAGCCAGGCTTGCTTGAATCCAGTGGCAAAGTGAGCAAGGGACCCACGTCTGGGCATACCCCCGCCAACTTAGGGCGAACAAAGTGATACAAAAGGGGATGATGGACGGAACGTTTGAGCCAATCAAACACTCACCCCCAGTCAACTGATCTGGGTTTAATCCATCATCATTCTTTAGCTCACTCCACCACCCCAGTTCAGACATGGCCATATGCAAATCAGTCTGACCCTGTGCCTCATGGGAACAGTCCAGCCCGAACTGCCAAGCCATGTCTTCCCTGGACCGGAAACAAGCATCCTAGGACCGGTTTCTGGCATTTCAGCCGTCATCAGCCAGGCTTGCTTGAATCCAGTGGCAAAGTGAGCAAGGGACCCACGTCTGGGCATACCCCCGCCAACTTAGGGCGAACAAAGTGATACAAAAGGGGATGATGGACGGAACGTTTGAGCCAATCAAACACTCACCCCCAGTCAACTGATCTGGGTTTAATCCATCATCATTCTTTAGCTCACTCCACCACCCCAGTTCAGACATGGCCATATGCAAATCAGTCTGACCCTGTGCCTCATGGGAACAGTCCAGCCCGAACTGCCAAGCCATGTCTTCCCTGGACCGGAAACAAGCATCCTAGGACCGGTTTCTGGCATTTCAGCCGTCATCAGCCAGGCTTGCTTGAATCCAGTGGCAAAGTGAGCAAGGGACCCACGTCTGGGCATACCCCCGCCAACTTAGGGCGAACAAAGTGATACAAAAGGGGATGATGGACGGAACGTTTGAGCCAATCAAACACTCACCCCCAGTCAACTGATCTGGGTTTAATCCATCATCATTCTTTAGCTCACTCCACCACCCCAGTTCAGACATGGCCATATGCAAATCAGTCTGACCCTGTGCCTCATGGGAACAGTCCAGCCCGAACTGCCAAGCCATGTCTTCCCTGGACCGGAAACAAGCATCCTAGGACCGGTTTCTGGCATTTCAGCCGTCATCAGCCAGGCTTGCTTGAATCCAGTGGCAAAGTGAGCAAGGGACCCACGTCTGGGCATACCCCCGCCAACTTAGGGCGAACAAAGTGATACAAAAGGGGATGATGGACGGAACGTTTGAGCCAATCAAACACTCACCCCCAGTCAACTGATCTGGGTTTAATCCATCATCATTCTTTAGCTCACTCCACCACCCCAGTTCAGACATGGCCATATGCAAATCAGTCTGACCCTGTGCCTCATGGGAACAGTCCAGCCCGAACTGCCAAGCCATGTCTTCCCTGGACCGGAAACAAGCATCCTAGGACCGGTTTCTGGCATTTCAGCCGTCATCAGCCAGGCTTGCTTGAATCCAGTGGCAAAGTGAGCAAGGGACCCACGTCTGGGCATACCCCCGCCAACTTAGGGCGAACAAAGTGATACAAAAGGGGATGATGGACGGAACGTTTGAGCCAATCAAACACTCACCCCCAGTCAACTGATCTGGGTTTAATCCATCATCATTCTTTAGCTCACTCCACCACCCCAGTTCAGACATGGCCATATGCAAATCAGTCTGACCCTGTGCCTCATGGGAACAGTCCAGCCCGAACTGCCAAGCCATGTCTTCCCTGGACCGGAAACAAGCATCCTAGGACCGGTTTCTGGCATTTCAGCCGTCATCAGCCAGGCTTGCTTGAATCCAGTGGCAAAGTGAGCAAGGGACCCACGTCTGGGCATACCCCCGCCAACTTAGGGCGAACAAAGTGATACAAAAGGGAATGATGGACGGAACGTTTGAGCCAATCAAACACTCACCCCCAGTCAACTGATCTGGGTTTAATCCATCATCATTCTTTAGCTCACTCCACCACCCCAGTTCAGACATGGCCATATGCAAATCAGTCTGACCCTGTGCCTCATGGGAACAGTCCAGCCCGAACTGCCAAGCCATGTCTTCCCTGGACCGGAAACAAGCATCCTAGGACCGGTTTCTGGCATTTCAGCCGTCATCAGCCAGGCTTGCTTGAATCCAGTGGCAAAGTGAGCAAGGGACCCACGTCTGGGCATACCCCCGCCAACTTAGGGCGAACAAAGTGATACAAAAGGGGATGATGGACGGAACGTTTGAGCCAATCAAAACACTCACCCCCAGTCAACTGATCTGGGTTTAATCCATCATCATTCTTTAGCTCACTCCACCACCCCAGTTCAGACATGGCCATATGCAAATCAGTCTGACCCTGTGCCTCATGGGAACAGTCCAGCCCGAACTGCCAAGCCATGTCTTCCCTGGACCGGAAACAAGCATCCTAGGACCGGTTTCTGGCATTTCAGCCGTCATCAGCCAGGCTTGCTTGAATCCAGTGGCAAAGTGAGCAAGGGACCCACGTCTGGGCATACCCCCGCCAACTTAGGGCGAACAAAGTGATACAAAAGGGGATTCTGTGGATTTGGTGTTCCTCCAGGCCTTTTCGAGGCGGCGGCATGTGCTTCTGGACTCTCGAAGTTCAGTGGTAAACCATCTGGCTTTCTTGGCGCGGGTATTGTTGTTTTTCTTGAGGGGGGCTATGGTGTTGGTGCTGTCCGAGATCCATCTATGCAGGGTTCGGGCTGCGGTGTTGGGGTCGTCGTTTTCCGCGATGGTTGGGGTGGAGTTGTTGAGTGAGGAGGTGAGCTGGTCGTCGGTGATTTTGGTCCAGTTTCTTCGTGGAAGCAGGTGCTGGTGTCTGTGGATGGTGGGTGTTCTGAAGGTGAAGTGGACGCAACGATGGTCGGTCCATGGGAGTTCGGTGGTGTGGCTGAAGGTGATGGAGTTTCCTGTAGTGAAGAGGGGGTCGAGGGTGTGTCCTGCTGAGTGCGTGGGCTCGGTCACGATCTGGCGCAGTCGAATGTTGTGGAGGTTGTCCAGGAGGGATGTGGTGTTGGGGTCCAGTTGGTTGTCGAGGTGGAAGTTGAGGTCTCCCAGCAGGGTATAGTTGGTGGATGCGATGGCCTGCGGGGAGATAATGTCCGTGATGGAGTTGGCGAAGGGTCCCGCGGGGTCCAGGGGGTCGGTAGATGAGGGTTCCTCGGAGGGTGGCGGTGGGGCTGGCCAGTATCTTGAAGTGAAGGTGTTCCATCAGTTCTGTGGGCTCATCAGGGAGTGTGCTCAGGCGGAGGCTGGATTTGTGGACGATGGCGATTCCTCCTCCTGGGCGGGTGGGGCGGTCCTTCCTGGAGATCTTGTATCCTTGGGGGATGGCGATGGCGATGTCCGGTCCCGAGGTGGTGTTGGTCCAGGTTTCGGTGAAGAACGCTACGTCCGGGGTGGTGCTGTCGAGGAGGTCCCAGATTTCTGTGGCGTGTTTGTGAAGGGATCGGACGTTGAGGAGGATGCATTGCAGGGTCTTCGGTTCGGTTGTGTTCTTGTGGGCGGGTTGTGCTGGATCCGTGTTCTTGGCGGTGCTGCAGGTGTGCCGGCAGCGGTGACAGCTGAAGGATCCGTGGGAGTCGGCTGGTGATGCTAGCTTGCAGTTGTTGTTGCGGCCTGGGTTGAGTGCGTGGAGTGCTGCTGGGTCGTAGCGTTGGCGGGGCGGAGGTCCAGGGTTCCTGGCGCTGGTCGCGGTCGGGCGCAGACGGGCTTGCCTTTGAGGCGCCCGCGGCCGCTGCACGGCCGCGCAGTGGCCGCCATTAAGTAGGGGTCGGGGAGGGCTGGACAGCTGGGAGGCGGGAGCGGGGAGGGGAGCTGGATTGGGCCGGTCACGCTGGGGGGGGAGGGGCCGCGGGGGCAGCAGCGGCGGGGAAAGGTAAAGGGAGGAAATAAGGGATAAAGAAAAAAGGGAAAATAGGCAGAAATAAAGCACAAAAGAGCAGAGATGCAGAAAGGTGAAAGATAAAAGAGGGTAGAAAAACGAGTGAAAACTAGTGAAAGGGCAGAGCGAGAGGAAGGGAAAATGAGCAGAAATAAGGCACAAAAGAGCAGAGATGCAGAAAAGTGCAGAAAGGTGAAAGATAAAAGAGGGTAGAAAAACGAGTGAAAACAAGTGAAAGGGCAGAGCGAGAGGAAGGGAAAATGAGCAGAAATAAGGCACAAAAGAGCAGAGATGCAGAAAAGTGCAGAAAGGTGAAAGATAAAAGGTAGAAAAACGAGTGAAAGAGCAGAGTTAGAGGAAGGAGACAGAGGTCCGCTGGACCACCAGGGATGAGGCGCAGGGAAACCTGCGGGTGGAGGAGGGCCTCGATCACCAACACTCGAGAGTGCAGGGGCAGGGGCAGGCCTCACTTAATGGTGGAGCTGCGAGGGTGGGAGAGCAATTTCACTGACAATGAGTCAGTGGTCTTGCTCGCCTGTCCCCGCAGTGGCCGCCATTAAGTAGGGGTCGGGAGGGCTGGACAGCTGGGAGCGGGGAGGGGAGCTGGATTGGGCCGGTCGCGCTGGGGGGGAGGGGCCGCGGGGGCAGCAGCGGCGGGGAAGGGTAAAGGGTGGAAATAAGGGATAAAGAAAAAAGGGAAAATAGGCAGAAATAAAGCACAAAAGAGCAGAGATGCAGAAAGGTGAAAGATAAAAGAGGGTAGAAAAACGAGTGAAAACTAGTGAAAGGGCAGAGCGAGAGGAAGGGAAAATGAGCAGAAATAAGGCACAAAAGAGCAGAGATGGAGAAAAGTGCAGAAAGGTGAAAGATAAAAGAGGGTAGAAAAACGAGTGAAAACAAGTGAAAAGGCAGAGCGAGAGGAAGGGAAAATGAGCAGAAATAAGGCACAAAAGAGCAGAGATGCAGAAAAGTGCAGAAAGGTGAAAGATAAAAGGTAGAAAAACGAGTGAAAGAGCAGAGTTAGAGGAAGGAGACAGAGGTCCACTGGACCACCAGGGATGAGGCGCAGGGAAACCTGCGGGTGGAGGAGGGCCTCGATCACCAACACTCGAGAGTGCAGGGGCAGGCCTCACTTAATGGTGGAGCTGCGATGGTGGGAGAGCAATTTCACTGACAATGAGTCCAATTCTATAAAATTGTCTGGAGTCACATTAACACCCTCCTCATACACCTGGTCCACAACTTCGAAAAAATAGGAGCGATCAAAGGATCAACGACTGTAGCGATGTTCACTGTTATCCCCAAAAAAGGCAAAGTCCAGACACAATCAAAAAAATTACAGTCACGTTTCTCTAATATATCTAGTTTACAACTAAAAAGGCTATAGCCTTATATAACAATCCTGTGGCTAATCTCAGAACAGGGGGAGCTATCGCAAAGGCCTTCTCACTGGAACAAGGGACAATCCAAAGCTACACTCCGTCACTACTCATCTTAGCCATAGAACCCTTGTTGCAATCTACTAAAACCAATCCCAACACACCTAAAGTAACATACAGAGATGCAGCTTACGCTAACTATATTCTAATCTTCACAGAAAACACACAAAAATCCATACCAGTTCTAAGCAATATTATTGAACAACACTCAGCAGCCTTTGGTTACATCATGAGCAAGGACAAATCAGAAGTTAGACCTTTGACTATCCGCTGCACTTTGGAAGTCCTAGGAAACATCGGTCTGTCATGACAACCAGAATTCCTAAAATATTTAGGCAGAGAATTTATCAATGACCTTTTCAAAACAGTGAAACACACTGAACAAAAACCTAGACAGAATCAAACTTCTTTAACAATGCTGGTTGTCCAAAGTCTTGTCATGACGTGGGAGGAGAGAAACAATAAAAACACTAATGATTAACTAATCTATCAGTATGTTATCAGTCATACTTTCCTAAATAATATTTTTATAAAATAGAAAACGTAATGCAATGACTTCTTGTGGAGGGGAAAAATGATATTGCCTAAAAAACTCCACCTTGTAAAAGATAAAGAAGGTGTCAATCAAGTGGATTTCGAAACCTGCTAAACAGCTTTCCTCTTCTACCCAAACAGCCTGGACTAACGTCATTCATTGGCTGCGAGTCAAAAGCTCCCTTTTAGTACATTTGCCAATAATCTCTCTGTCCTCAAGCTACAAATGTAATTATAATTAGTGAAAATTGATTCTACATGATACTAAACAAGCTTTTTCGCATAAAGAGTGTAGGAGAGTAGGATCTGCCTCTTATGGTTACCCCCACTTTTTGCTGATGTCTCACTGTTTTTCGACTTTAGTCTGGCTGGGGCCCTGCTATCCAGGGGCCCTGCTATCCAGGACCCCACCCTAGCTGCTTCCTCTCTAAATTGATTCCATGTACCTTAAGTACACTTCAGATTGGATTCTGGGGTGCCCTTATAAGTCCCTAGTATATGGTATACTATGTACCCAGGGCATAGGTACCCCAGAGGCCTACCAGGGGCTGAAGCATGTATTGTGCCACCCCTGGAAAGCCATCCAAAATGACACCACAGGACTGCTACTGCAGCCTGAGTGAGGTGGTGCATGCACCCCTTACAGAGGTATAGGTTCACTATATCTCACCTATCACTGCACATAGAAACCCCTATGGCAGGCCTTATCAATCCTGAAGGCAGGGTGCTTGGTTATATGTGAGAGGGTGCCCATGCATGAGCAGAGCCCCTCTGCAGCCCTCGGAATCTCCTCTCCGGGGTTGTCTGTGGTGCAGCCTGACCATATACTCTTAAGTGCATTATATCCTCGCGGTAAATGCTAACTTTGGGATGGCTGCACGGAAACATGTCGTGTTTGGTGTCAAACACCTTGGAATCATACCCCCACACCAGTAACTGGTGTGGGAGTATGATCCCACCCTTCTAGAGGGAGAGACATGACAGCACCGGTATACCCGGTACCAACTAAACAGAGCCCTGGCATCACAAAATGGATGCTGCAGCCACAGACACGAGTCTGGCCTCCTGCTGCTGACCGAAACTCCGGCAGGGGAGGCCTGGACAATAGGTTTCCTCCCAGACAGGCCTTAGTGGATTGGGGCTAGGTGGGTGCACTCCAAGAGTGCTTTGAAGTCCTGCACTGGGGGCACATTTGGTGTCCTCGTGCATACCCCAGTTCAAACCGGTTGCAGGGGCTGCCAGCCCCTGCTTTGGCGCAAAACTGGACAAAGGAAATGGGTGTAGCCACCCCTCTTTCCAAACCCTCCCATAGGTGGGTCCACAGAGTTAGTCCAACCCCTTTCTTAGGTATAAGTAAGGAACCCCTGGCAACAGGACTTTAGATATCCCTGGACGAAACTCTGCAACTGAATCCTGGAACTTCGATGCTCTACTCAAGACTAGAGGACTGAAGAAATCTCCCTTGGAGTCAAGGAGTGACTCCCCTGCTTGGCAGGCACCAAAGAAGCATTTGCCGGTCTGTATCTCCGAAGCTCCCGCCAGACTCCGAAGTAACTGCAGCCCAGGAAGAGGATTTCCAGACTTCTCAGAGGCCGACCCGAGTCCCCAGCAAAGCTGAGACCCGCAGCCCTCACGAGTGACGTGGAACCGGAACTCCTGGACACCGTGCACATTTGCTAGTGCATCGACTTCTCGACGTCTCTTGAAGTCCTGCTTTGGGTTACTTGTAGCCCAGGCCCCGAGCACCATTTGCACCGAAGATTGTGAGCCTACACTCCACGAGTGTTCCGTGGGCCCGCTTCTTGCATTTCCGCTCGAGGCTCCTTCGCGATCCCTGGTCCGTCGACTGGTGGGTCCCTGTGAAGGCAACTCTGATTTTCCTTGGGCTTTTCTGGTTGCTCCAGACGTGCCCTGACTCCCCACCAAGTGGTGAGTCCCTCAGACCTTGCTGGTCTGCACCGAAGCATCTTTCTCCTTTCTGCGTGGGTTGCTGTTGCCAAGGCTTGTTGTGTTCAATCCGGACACCAACGCTGCAGCACTCGACATCCTTCGTGGGACAGCTCGAATCCAGCTCCTGGTCGTCGTCGACGCCTCCTGGTCCTCGTGGCTGAAGAGTCAAGCTTCACCTCTTTCACCTGAAGCACCCGACATCGGTGGGCATTCGACTATCGTGCCCCTGGTCACTGGCAAGTGACCCAGACTCTGTCCCCCCTGCTTTCAGGTTCTTCTCATCTTCGATCCAGGTTTGGATCTCTTCGGACACTTCGTATCTTCCCGGCAGCAGCACTTCTCTGCAGACTGCCATTGAAAACGACGACGCGACCCGACACCATTTGACACCTGTGCACCCGGCTTCCCTGGGTGAGGTAACTCCAGTACTCCGGTGCTCCCGTGGGTGTTGACCCTAGAACTGTCTAAGTCCAAGAGGGTTTGGTCCTAGTCCATTTCTAAGTGTCCTTAAACTCTAAAACTCTTACCGCGACTTTCCCATAGACGATAACTGAGTTCGCGGCTGTGTTCACACACTGCACACAGCCCCCGTGGGTCCCCTGTGTCACTACCTTGGGTGGTTCCTTGGGGTCCCAGCGATTCTACAGGCTCTAGGCCTTGTGTCTACTTAAGTCGTGGTTCTTATACCACTTTCTTAATATATGGCTTGGTACGCCCCTAGGGCTAATCGTATATTGTACTACTTTACTGTGCTATTTGACTTGTAACTTGTGTACTTTGACCTCTAGCCTCATAAAGAGACTATTGGGTAGTGTTTAGTAATAAATACATATATTTTATATATATTCCTGGTGTGGTTCTCCTTTCATTTGGTCATTCATGAGATTATAGACTGGTAAAACAACAGCTTAACACTCCTTCAAGACTTAGCCTGAAGGCTGCTCTCCATAGCTACCACTAGGATAGCTTTCAATAAAAGTTGTCTTTAAACCTATCATCAATAAAGGTCGTTTGGACTGGTGCAGGGTGCCCACTATAACTAGTGGACAGCATATACCAGGCCAACTTCTCACAAAGAGCTTAAACTAAATATCAAATTAAAGACTCCAATGTGGAATCTTCAGGGCTGAAGAAAAAAAAAAATCAAATCGAAGGTAACACAAGCTGCTGGGGAGAATGCGCAAGAAAAGGCATTTATGGGGTCGAAGACCTGAGAACCAAACACTCCTTTCCTAAACTGCAGCAAATCCCCAACTTAAATCAATCAGAATTTTATAACTTCCTAAATTTAAAAGTAGCTTTATCATAGCAAAAAACATGGATATGGAAGCATGTCTTCCTCATCACTATACTAGACAGGTATGAACCCTGTCTCAAAGATGTACTGAATGCTCCGCCCCACCACACCAAAATTGAATACAGATACACAATCAAAATGGGATAAGGAATCAATATCAGGGAACAAAGGTAACATTTCACAAACTAACTGGCCCTGTATTTGAAGATCAACATTCAGGAACAAAACCGCACACATTTCTGCACAAACTAGATTCATGATTTTACAAAGGTAATTCTGGACCAAATGAATAAATAAATAAATCACTAATACCTTCAAATTAAATTTCCCACTCAGTTTCCTCACAATTGTTCTTGGTATCCCAAATAATAATTAGTCTTCTATTCTTCTCAAAACAGATACCCAATTGATTGAGTTCATGCTTACGTTAGGCATCATCTGCAAGAACACAATTTCAATTCCTACTTGGTGGGAATGGCTATTATTTATCATAAGTGCAGACAATTTGACTTTACAACAATCTCCATGGTTATCCTCACGACACCCAACCTGGGAAAAATTTGACAATTACGTAGAAAAAAATCAAACTCGCTTAAAAAGTAATCTGGCACTGGTTCCTGCCACAGGACACCAGATACATTTTAAATGTCTCAATATGCATTCCCACCCACATCTAAATTTACAATTAAAGACAGACCTCACAAGGAGAATGTATATTTTTTTTAAATATCGAGTCTAAAGAAGCTAACAGACAATTTCTTTAAATTCTTCCTAACCCATTTTGCCTTAATTTTCCTCGTGGGTATTGGTACAAATTTGTGGTTCAACTTAATTTGTTAATGACAATTTCTGCACAAATCTAAGTTATTTTAACTTCCTATTCAGCCAAGCTTATTCAGAAGAACAACACTGAATTTGAGTGGTATGGCTGTACCAGGGAGCTTTAGTATGTCTTGTTTTTCCCTCTTCTGTAACTAAAACAGTAATAAAGCAGCGTGGAATTTAAAGAGCGAATTTTACTTGAAACAGAGCTGGTACCCTAGGGGATACAAGTACCAGTTTGCAGATGAATGCAGGGGATGCGGACTCAGTGTACTTGGGCGCTGCCAATAGGCTGTCAGGGAGTCTCAAGGATTGTGAAGACTCGGAAAGAGGCTTCAGGACAGGAGTCTCCGACCTATTCTGTAGTGAGAACTACTTCTGATCAGTGAAAATCATTGTGAGCTACTGAAGGCTAACCAACTCGCGCACTGTTACCAGACACCTCCATGCCCAGCTTTTTTGACTTGTCCTTAGTGCCACATAATATTGTTGAAACAAAATACTTTGACTAGGGGCACTAAGACAGAGCTGCCAGGTGTGTCAGTCTTTGGGGATGAATGAACATGCGTGCTTATGAATGGGATATATGTGTATGGGTGACTGAGAGCCTGTGTCATATGTACTTGTGGCACAGGACATACCTTTTGCCATATGTGACACCGTTACATGTACTACACAAATATACAACCAGTTTTTTAAATGGGAGAAATTTAAAGTGCAGAAACGTGCTCTGTAAAAGTTTTCATAATATAGAACATTTTTCTGCACTTTAAATTTCTCCTATTTAAAATAATAGCTGTATTTTCCAGTTGTAAATATGGCACCATGTCTACCAGCCACTGGGAGCAAGATTTCTGCTGTGTGTAAAGGCAACACTGAATTGGGAGAAAATTAAACTGAAGGCATTAATTTGACTTTCATGTCAAGGACTGCCAAAACGGAACCGTTTACTAATGTATTCAGCTTTGGGAGTCATCCTCCTTATGCCGGGACATAAATATGATCGCAGTTGTTGCACTGCATTGTAATTTAGTAAATTCCATCTTTTGACCACATATAGGTTTTTGACTCAGAAAAAGAGACAGCTATCATTTTTGCTTTTTCAGTTAGTGTGTTTATGAAATGATCTTGAATCATATCGCAAGGCTAAATCCCATGTTCAGGACTCGCTGCTCTCTAGCTGGGTCCGCGTTCTACAAATATTACTACATATGCATGCAATGAGGGGACAAGGACTGAATGCTTGGGTCTTTTGACTCTCCTTCTTGCTTGCTGAAAGAAAGAGCAGCTCCTAGCAGTAGCCACTCTTCCAACCTGCACTTAACAGAATGCATGAAAGGTATCAATATCTCCTTAAGAGGATTACGAATAGGAGATAAAAATTCACGAATGATGAAGACCTCATTGGAAATCTTATAGCTCTTGATTTTATATAAAGATTAATATAGAAATGGATAGTAAGTCATCACGCTCCCTCAGATACCAAGGTGGAGGAAGAAGCAAGCAGAATTTCCAGGTACAAAGGATGAAAAATTATGGACAAAAAAAGTAGCAAATGAGTGATGAACATGACAATAAAATCTATAATTTGTGGATACCCTCTTATACATGGTTTAAATAGGAACTGACATCAACTGAAAAACCTTTCGCTCATCTTGGATTGGGAATCTTGCATAGGTTAATGTAGTATCCTCAGGTTATGTCTTTATGTTCCCTTTCACCTTGTAACTAGCTGCTCAGCCAGTGTGAGTGTTCCGTGTAGAATGTTAGTGTGATTGACATGAGTGGAATGCTTGGGTGCCTGGTGAGTGTTGTCAGTTGGAGGATGGGCTGAGCAGCTAGCAGGCTGCTCCTGGTGAGGCTTGCTGTAACTTCTACATATGGACTTAATAAACTACAAGAAACTCAACTCGGCTACGTCTTCTATGTCACCTGAACACGTGGGGCCTGCCCACTACATTTTTGGCGACGATCTTGATGGGATTTATCCTCGCTCAACGTGCCAACCAAGAGGAGTTAAGCTAAAGCTGATGGGTCTAAGAAGTAAGAAATTTGGAACAAGTAACAGGAAACTTAAGACAAAGATTCTGGTCAAGCACGCCTTGCAGCCCCACCAGTGTCCACTACACCGGACAGCCCCAGCCCAGGCGTGCTGTGCGCTGATATATTACAACACATGTTAAAAAGGTTATCAAGGCTGCCTACATCTTGCAGAAGATCCTATGCCACAACAAAAGTCTACAGTGCCACAACAAACGTCTACAGTGCCTGAGGAAGCAAAGCAATCAGTGGCTGCCTCTGTTTCTCCCTCCAGTGCGGAGTTAAGTGATTCTGTTTGGCGAAAGGCTCATTTGTTCAAGTTTTTCATCTGAGACTGTGCGCTTGTTCAAGACTTTTCTTTGCGTGGGTTCTGATGATGTTTTCTACTCTGTGTACCTCCGTGTCAGCGCAGCACCGGTGGGAACTCTACTGGTTGCCTGAGTACTTTCATCTACTGACGTTTTTAAAGTCATACGCCTGGATTATATTTTTTTTGTTGGCCTGGCTCTTTCTTCTGCAAGAGGACGCCATCATGGTGAGAATTATATATATTTCTTTACTTTGTTGCTCTGAGTATTTGGTATTCCCTACAATGAGACCGCTGAGTAAAACAGTTACGCTGCAATTCAAATTTAAAATTCAGCTCGCGCACCTTATCTGGTCCATGGTGTCGTGCGTAGAAGCTATAGAACCCTGCATGACGTTTTCGTTGCCAGGCACTCCTCGATGCTGCAGTTGGACGCTTTGCAGCAGGAGCGTGCCTGGAGCCACTCGGCGTGCGTCTGTTGTGCGTGCCGCCATCTTTTGGTTGGAGGTTCCAGCCACTTGATGTCTTCAGATTGTCCCTGGAGGTTTCTATGCCAACAACGCTCCGCGTTTGGCTATAAAGCTGGATTTGTCAATTAAGTTTTTACAAATTGAAGAGGACCACCAACGTCACGGCGTCTTGACCGTTTTTCAAAGATTTTGCTGCTCCAATTAGAAGATCGTTGTTGTTACTACAATTTGAGGATCGCTTCGTTTTGCAAGCAGCTTGGTGGTGAGTTCTAGTTTTCTTTGGTACAGTCCTTTGACACTGAACTTTGCTGCCAAACCGTGTGGAGAATTCTTATCTTATAACCAGACCTGGTGCCTTTTCATCTTCTGGGGGAATCGTCACTGCTGCTGCGAAGTTCAATCCTTTTGCAAGTATTTTGGAGCTGTTTTGTCTCTACTCAGTTCTGTTTGCGTCTTTGGAACGCCTGTCCCTCATCATCGCGGTGACAGGCACACCAGTGACATTTTTGTAATGTAAAACTTACAGTGCATATTTTAGTGCTTTATCACTAGTTTGTAGTCACGCAAAGGAAAAACAAGTTACGTATTTTACATTACATGTCTTATGATTTTTGGAAAACTGATTTCTTTTGTTGGGTGTACCCACCCTCACGACTATTACTTTGTTGGTTTATGTTTGTTTTCTTTTCGGATGTTGTATCCCTGCCTAAGGGATGGGAGTGGGTCTTAGTCCCATGTCTCTTCTTCATGTTATTGTCTTTGATTATTTAAGCCTTTGTACATTGACTCTAGGGGTTGGCTTAAGGGGTGTATTCCCTGGCTACGTTTGGTATGGGTATTAGCCCCATTTCCACGCCATTTGTCTCTTCACATCCTTGCTTTTAACTCTCTCGCTTTTTGGGTTATGCGGTGTCTTTCCCCATTTACGTATGTTGGATACGACACTTCTTTGCTTTTTGGGTGTGTTTTGGGGTGTCAGTCCCACCGCCTCGTTTTGTGTCATGTTGTGTGGAAGTCGCCCTGCGACTCACCTAGCTGTGTCCAGTGTGTAAGCCGCCCCGCGCGTCACGCTTTCTTGTTGTGTGTAAGTCTCCCTGCGCCTCACGTTTTCATGTTGCGTGTAAGTCGCCCTGCGCCTCACCTTGCTGCGTCCTGTGTGTAAGCCGCCTTGCGCCTCACGTATTTTTGTTGTGTAAGTCGCCCTGCGCCTCACGTTGTCATGTTGTGTATAAGTCACCCTGCGCCTCACCTTGTCATGTTGTGTATAAGTCGCCCTGCGCCTCACCTTGTCATGTTGTGTAAGTCGCCCTGCGCCTCACCTAGTTCTTTTACGTCGTTATGTTGCGTGTATAAGTCGCCCTGTGCTTCGCGTCGACGTAATGTGTGTGTTTGCCACACTGTGCTGCACCTGTTTTGTGCTGCACATGTTCTTGGGTGCCAGTCCCATGCAACATCAGTCTTTACACTGCTTAGCTTTTGGGTTATTCCCATCTTAGCATGGTCCCTTACATGAGGAGTGGCGTTCTGGCCACAGTCTCCTTAGTTGAGGAGTACTTCTTTGGGTGTAGTCCACCCATTGCGTTTTAGTCTTGGGGTAGGTTTCCCCTTTACTTTCAATGTGTTGTTGCTCACTTGTTAACTGTGAGCTGTTCTTACACTACTTACCTAAACATTTTTTTATCTAATATTAAGGGAGGAGGATGGTGTTAGTATGTTCCTATCATTCTTCTTTCCTCCTTTGTCTGTTTTCCCTTATTTGATGTGGTTTCTCCATTCATCCTAGGGTTCATGGACATTTATCTTCATTGTATATTCCTGTGTATAGTTGTATTTCATTTTTGTTATGTTTTCATTTGTTTTTCATTTCGAGAGGAAGAGGATAATGTAGTATCCTCAGGTTATGTCTTTATGTTCCCCTTCACCTTGTAACTAGCTGCTCAGCCAGTGTGAGTGTTCCGTGTAGAATGTTAGTGTGATTGACATGAGTGGAATGCTTGGGTGCCTAGTGAGTGTTGTCAGTTGGAGGATGGGCTGAGCAGCTAGCAGGCTGCTCCTGGTGGGGCTTGCTGTAACTTCTACTTATGGACTTAATAAACTACAAGAAACTCAACTCGGCTATGTCTTCTACGTCACCTGAACACGTGGGGCCTGCCCACTACAGTTTCCCTGGATATATCACGATCTTGGAAAGGCCAGAATATAAGGATTGTCCATGCCTCCTTCCTGATACTCCTGGCATCGGTTGGGCATAGGAAGAAAAAGAATCCCAGGTTTGAGACCCTTTGTCCAGGGTTGTTCTCCACTGCTCTACTGCCACCCTTCCTGCTCGACTTTGCACTCAACTTGCGGAACATTCCTCCGGGTGACTGCGAGCATGGAAACGCCAGCATATCTGTGCAGTTGGAGAATCCTAGGGTGCATTGAGCATTGCACTCCGCAATCAGGGAGGGCACTACCTGCATATTCTGGCAAGCTCTTAACACTCTCTGTACAGTTGTAATGAGTTGTAACACAAAGGTGGTAAATTAGGGAATATTTTGGATGGTATTTCTCAAAATAAGAAAAGAGTTAGCAATGCTACAAACTTAAAATATTCCCCATGCCCAACAATAGTAAGTACATTCATTAACCGTTCAATTATTGAAATTCTTTTCAGTAAAATGAGCTTAAAAGTCAGCAACCTTCCCTCTGCCCCCTCCTCCCTCGACCCTCGAGTCTCTTAGCAGCGTAAATCCAGCTATTCGTGCAATTTCACATTTTGTTAATAATTCCTTCCTTTCCAGTGAGCAGGCATTTTTTGTGTTGCGCAGCCTTTCATAAAAACCCGTTAAAAATCTATGAGTTCAAAGTTTTATAGTTAAACGCAGGGGACAAGAGAAGAAATCATTGACCGTCACCATCTGATGTAAGGACGCTCTGCTCTGGTTCGCAGCCTTCGGCACAGCCCGTGGAATGTTCAAGTGCCAGAAGTGAGGAACAAAGCACTGCTTCCTCACACCTCGTTGCTGTTATGATGCCTCGGCTGCCTACCGTGGTCACCCTGGGGGCTGGAATTTAAAGGGGTGAACTTTTCAGCTGCTGGGCCCAGCTACAGCACTCATTGGTGGCTCTTTGTTGCCGGAATCCGTCTGTTAGATTTTGGACTCTGACTGCAGGGAGCCCACGCTATTTTTCTGTTTGACATTGTAGCATGCCGCGGGTTCTGGGGACTGTGGCAGGGCTGCGAGTTCCTGTCTAATTAGGTGTGTGAACTTCGCCACTCTAGCAAGGATACAGGTTTTTATTTCAGAAAAGCACCAGTACGAGGCCTCCTTGCAGGTCCTTGAGCTCTTGTCCCTAAAAATGGGGCATTGCAGCCACTGAAGCTCACTGGCCAATTTGGCGCAGCAGCATAGTAAATGTAACCAGGATTCCTTATGACAATGATGGAGCAGGGTAAATGAAATTTTTTTAACCTCCTAATATTTTCGTAAAATAATTAATAAACATGTTCGTTTAAGTAAATAACCAACAATGTATGTTACATGTTAAGGGTTAAAGGTAACACGCTATTCCGTGTGCAAATTTACCGACTTATAATTGTTTACGTGTCTAACATAACATAATATTTGCGTACTAATTAGATAATAAACGCATGATCTGTTCTTTTAAATAAAAATGTGTGGTTGCAAAATAAAGCGATGGTAAGTAAGGGACAGCTTTATATGTTGCTTTTTGCTAGGAAATACCTAATTGGGGTACGTAGAAAGACGGGAGGGAAACGAAAGGGTTTATATTTCTTTGTTTTAACAATATTTTGTTTATCTTTGAAAATAGTGCGCTTAGGCCTGTCGAGCAGCAATATAAAATGGCCGCCAGTTGCTAGAGTACGCATGAGCGGGGGACCATGTGATAGAGGAGAGAGGCTGTGGAAAAGGGATGATCACGTGCTGATGCTGAGAGGCTAAGATGGAAGTATGGTCAAGGCTGTTGTGACCTTTCTGAGCAGATGTGTGCCAAGATGATCAGCAAGAAGCGTGAGAAGTCCGACTGAATCAATAGACGGAACTGTTTAAAACAAAATGTAACAGAAAAAGATACAATTTGGACTGATCGAAACGGATGAGCAATTGCATGAACTGTGGGAAACGATGCTTGCATGGACATTCCACACGGAACTGGTTAAGACCAGGAAGTTTGATTAAAATGTATATGGGCCTGAGTATTGACCAATGAGAAAGAATCATGCCATGAAGAAGAAACATTTTATGCTGTAAGCTAGAATTAGGGTATAAGAAGACCTACTCTTGGTGGGAGGGGTGAGAATGCTGCGGGTGTTGCTGCGGGAGTGAGTTGGTGCGGGAGTTGCAGAGGTAGATGCTGGAGAAGTTAGATGCTGTAGATGGGTGAAGTTGCGGTTGCTGATGCTGACGAGCTGATGCTGCTGCTGCTATTTTCCTTTTCCAGTTGAGTATAAAGATGCTGCTTTAGGAGAACTTTTCCTGATAGATTTTCATTTTAGAATTATTAGATTTTCCCCAGATAGATAGATAGATTGATCTATAGAGTTCTTACTATGACAACCTTATTTTTCCATCTAATAAAAATGCATTGCAATTTCAATTTATTCTTATATTGATGATAAATGTAATGATCTGAAAAATAAGCTTAACCTCATTTCCTGCATTCAAAACTTTATATAAACTTTATTATTCTTTAAACAAATGACTCAGTGATTCTTTAGCTCAATGATTAAAATGAAATGTTAAAGAGTTTATTGTGATTGAGCTGGTCTTAATCACCATCAACTGATTCCTACTAGTTGGTCCATCGACCAATGAGCGGATTACCTTAAAAGCAAATGAGAAATATTATGTCATGATAAAAGAGGTATCCCGTCTCCTTCCAGCGAATCGTTTTTCTCCTAGGTTAATGACGGAGGAAATCCAGGGAACAAATGAGTAAGTGAATGTATATGCGGTGTTATGGGCCCCACCGTCATATGGATATAGTGTGTGTGTTAGAGGAATAGTTGCACCTGGATGACCAAAGCATAATAGGAGAATTATTTTTATTGTTAGCGCTGGATCAGATTTCTTGGTAGCAGAGTTATGGTTTCTATAGATTAGTTTGGTGATTATTGATAAGTTTATGTCTAACACTTTTTGTTGAGTCGCGTTATGTTATATGTAAGTTTTCACGCTTCTGGGAAGTAGGAAGTGGAACACGTGTGGCAAGAGAAGTCACATGGAATTGTACACTGTCTGAGTTCATTTTGGTAATAACACAGGTTGTGTTATAATAGGGACATTTTGCGTATAAAAAGTGTGTAAGTGAAATAGTGATCGGTTTTCTTGTGAAACTCTGGCCTTAATTCTCAGGAGCAGTATAGTCTCCACATGTGCTTTATCCCCAGAGAAACGGGTTTACTGATTGCTTGAAATAAGGGTAAGGTAGAGGGAAGTGCTACTTTATCGGCGAAACTGAAAATTCTGTGGTAGGGTAGAGGTAAGCGCTGCCTACTGGAAAATACAGAATTCTTGTGTAAATGGTCAAAGCTATCTCTTCGGTTTAGCGAATCAGACAATGGAAATGTGTTTTAAATGTTGTAACTAACAAAGAATTGTTGAAAAAGAAATTGCCGATAAATTTTGTAAAGGGGGGGTCAAGAGCAAAAGTGACGTAGACAAGAGTCGCGCTGGGATTGGACAGTGCGCTAGTCACATGGAAACAGGAACAGAACTGACGTAGACAGAAGCCGCGCTGGGATTGGACAGTGCGCCGTAGACAGAAATCGCTCTGATTGGAGCATTGGTGTGAGTCGCGCTAGTATTGGTTGAGATAACGCATAGAGAACAGTGTTGAATTGCGGATCATTTAAGGAGAAAAAGGTTGTGAATCATGTCGTACTATGAGTATGGTAGAGAGAAAACGTCATGGATGTCAAAAGTTAAGAACTTCTTTAAGAAAGACAAAAAGGTAGTGACTAGAGAGGGACAAATAATTCCTCAGCCGAAATCACCAGCTTCGCATATGATGCTGAAATATGGATATCATACATGCATATGGTTAGAAAATTGGACAAAATATACCAAGAATGATGGAGCATTGGCTTTCCCTGAGAATGGTTCATTTAATGTAGCTGTACTACGGAACTTGAGAGAAAAGATGGTAATGTTAGAACCTAGACCTAGACCGACCCAGTTTGAAGCTTTAACGGAATGGGAAGATGAGATGTATGAGCGAGAGAGATCCAGAGGATTAAAGAATCATGAGTTTTTGCCTGGAAGGTTATGGGGAGTAAATCATGAGGACAGAGTAAAGCGTTGGAGATATGCTAACATGACAGGAGGTTTGTTTCCAGCTTTTACAGTTGAGGAAGAAGCAAAGAGAAAGTGTACAGAGAAAAAGAAACATGTAGTGGTAGAAAAGAATGTGTATGGTGGTAGTGAAACAGATGACGAATTGCTGGAAGATATTTTAAACAGAAACCCACCTCCATACCAACAGACTTCTGCGGTGGTGACACCTAATGCACCGCCAATGGAAACTGGGAGGAATAAAAAACCTGAACGAAGAGATGAGACAAATAGGTCACAAGATCAATTAAAAACTTCACAAAATGAAGAGGTAGAAAGTGACAATGCAGCTGAATTAGCAAAAACGACAAAAGAATTGACTGAGAAAATAAGAGAACTGACAAAGAATATGGAAGCTGTAACTGTACCAGTAACGATAGGTCCAGTAATGCCAATTTTTGAGAATCAGAAAATTAATGAACATTCTTTAGTGATTCCCATGAATTCACAATTGCAAAGAAAAAGAGAAGGAATGGAGCTGAATAATGAAGGTGCACACAATTTGGCTAGTACCTATAGACCAAGCCCACCTACAAATTTGACGATAAATGAGAATGAGATTAGGAGAATGCCTATGGTGACGGAGTCCGCATCAGGAACACCAGAAAGAAGTAGCAATTGGATAGAATTAAATAGTACGCCTGTAGGTCCAACTCCAGATGAGTTAAATGAATGGATGAAAGCGCTAAAAACAAAAGAACCAGAAGAGAAACCATTAGATGTAATTAGGTTGAAAATAGACATGGAAGAATTGATTTTGGGAACAATTGCTACAGAAAAATTAAAAAATTATCAGGATGATGAGATTATGTTTTTATGCAAAAGTCTTACTTGGAGAGCTAGAAACTTACATGACAAATTGGAAGAGACAGCAAGTGAACTAGGAGTGGAATTTGTGAAAGTGAGAACATTGCAGAAACCATACAGAGTAGATTTTTGTGAGAAAGACAGAGAATTTGACCAATCAGGAAGACTGACCCAAATAAAAGAGTTAATTGTTTTATTGAGAAAATGGGGTGATGTGGATAGATGGAGAAATAGATGGTCAAAAAGAAATGAGAAAACAACAGATAAAGCATCTTTGGCTTTTGCAGTGACAGATAGGGAACCAGTTGTTAGTTGAGTACCCGATGAGAGAAACTCCAGGTGGTAGTTATGTCCATGTTCCATGGACCAGACAGGATATACTGTCATTTACAAATGACTTCCCAAAATTGAGAGAGAAACCAGTAGAATGGTACAGACAAGTGGAAAGATTTGTTAAGGTGTCAAAAGTGCTGTGGATAGATCTGGATGGATTGTTTGATATAGTAGTGCCAGCTGATTTGTGGACAGAATGTAAGATTACTATTGATTGGCCAACTGTAGAATATCCAAGGGACGCTAAAACAGGAGCGCCAGGTCCAGAAGTGATGAGGAAGTATGACCAAGTAGTTACCTTTTTGAAGAATAAAATTCCACCAAAAGAAACAGATTGGGTAAAAATAGACAGAACAACGCAGGAAAGTAAAGAATCAGTGCATGCGTACTACGAGAGATTGTTGTTGGTTTTCAAACAGTATAGTGGTTTTGAGACACTGAATGAGAAGGATATGAGTCATTTTGTATATAGGTTTGTGTATGGATTGAAACCAGAGATAAGTGAAATGATTAAACAGCACCTGATTGGTTGGCAGAATAGCACAGTGGATGAGGTTTTGAGATATGCTAAGTATTGCAGTGATGAAATTGAGAGTAGACAGCGTAAATTGAAAGAAAAGGCCATGTGGGCGCAGGTGAAAGTTGCAGAGAAGCAAGAAGCTCAATTGAGTAATACTGGTAGTGAAACAGGACAGGTTAAATCCCGACCTAATATAGGTAAAGGAAAAGGACAAATGAGCATAGATGAGGCAAAGAAAAAGTGGCCATGCCACAACTGCGGAAAGCTAGGACATTGGAGAAACGAGTGTAAATTTCCTCCAAAACCTAATGTGGAAAATCAATCATTAAATTCACAGGTGCAGAGTGAGGTAGTTACTCAACAAGGTCAGGTGCCACAACCACCACTTCCCAAGAGTGTTAACCAACAGAAATACAGTACAGAAACAGGATTCTACGGAGGAGAACAGGTAACACAGTTGCCGCGTGCAGCTGCAATTTCTCAATATTGGTTACGACAGGATGAGGATGACACGGATGAAAGTTCCTGACGGTGCCTAGGAGAGGGGAAGAGTGCGTGCTTGGCGCAACTCTAGAGGTAGATCAGTCTGGTCCATTTGTGGATGGAGAAGTGAATGGTGCAAATGTAACATTCCTTGTTGACACTGGAGCTACCCGTTCTACTGTTAGGTCAGTGGAAATTCCAAACCTTCCTCTCTCAGGTGAACATATCCAAGTAGTTGGAGTTTCGAATCAGCAAATTAAAACGCCTCTTACTAAATTAGTGAAGGTAAGAATTGGTCCATTTAGCGAAATGCACCGATTTGTGGTATGCGATTGTAGTCCGGTGAACCTATTAGGACGCGATTTATTGTGCAAGATGAACTGCACTATCTGTTGTACCCCAGACGGAATTGCATTTCAGACTCCAGATGAGGATGTGCTGTATAAAATGACAATGGTGAACTTAGAACCAGAAGTAAATGGTTTGTTTCCTGTATTTGATGCAGAGAAAATCCCAATTGAATTGAAAAAGACAGTGAAAGAAGAAGTGTGGGACTTTACAGGAGAAGATGTAGGATTAATGAAAGGAGTAGATCCCGTTAAAATAACAGTGAAAGAGGGAACGAGTTACCCAAATACTCCCCAGTATAAATTGACACCAGAAATAATTGAAGGAATAACGCCAGTAATAAATAAAATGATTGAACAAGGGATTCTAAAAGAAATCATGAGCAGTCCATGTAATTCGCCAATAATGGGACTGAAAAAAGCCAAACGGAACATATAGAATTGTACAGGATTTGAGAAAGGTAAACAAAATTGTTGTGCCTTGTTGCCCAATAGTACCGAACCCTGTTGTGATTTTATACCAGATTCCACGTGAAGCAGAATGGTACACAGTAATTGATTTATGTCATGCATTTTCTCTATTCCACTGCATCCAGATAGCCAGCCATTATTTGCGTTTAGGTTTGGAGAGCGTATTTTGGCATGGTGCCGAATTCCTCAAGGGTACACAGCAAGTCCCTCAATCTTTAATCAGATTTTAAAGAAATCATTGGAAGATTTAAGAATGCCAGAAAAGTCAGTGATGGTTCAGTATATTGATGACCTACTGGTGGCATCAAAAACGAAAAGAAGCATGTGTCAATGATACAATTGCTTTGCTGAATCATTTAGCAAAAAGAGGACATAAAGTGTCATCTTCAAAATTGCAGTTTTGTCAACAAGAAGTCCAGTATTTAGGGCATAAAATTGAGAAAGGAGTGCGAAAGGTAACGACTGAAAGAATAAAAATGATTCAAGGAATGAGAGCTCCAATGACACAAAGAGGTAAGAATGTTTTTGGGAATGGTTGGATATTGTCGACAATGGATAAGCGGTTTTTCACTGATTGCTAAACCATTGCAGAAACTGACAAAGAAGGATGTTAAAGATCCTTTTGAAGTGAATGATGAAGAAATGAAAGCATTCAGAGAGTTGATGTTTGTATGCAGTTGCCTGCATCTGTAGCAGAGGGTGTGACTTATCATCACCTCCCTTTGACGTATGGAATAACATGTAGCATTTTAGCAAGTTTATTTTATAAAACAGGTAGATTAGAATATTATTACACTGACATAAATAAGATTTTTGCGAAAGTTTCTGTAGTTCCCGAGCTAAACAAAATAAAAGAGGGAAAAACGTTTGGTGAATATTTTCTAGAAGATAAGATTTTAACATTAGATAGTATAATTAGGTACAACCTTACCTGTGAGTTAAAAGAAGGAAGAAAAAGTATTTTTAGAGATGGTTGAAGAGAGAAGAGTGAAATTTCAAAGAAAAGTGATAGAAGAGACAAAAACACCTCTTTGGGCGTTTGAGGAAGACAATCATGACAAGAAAAAGACAAATGCAGCTATGACTCTGGATTGGCCCCAACAGGGAAGGTTGTGCATTAGAAGAAATAAGACAACATATGACAATTATTTTGTGGGTTCCAGTATTTGCCATGACAATTACCAAATTTTAGGTGGATGGGGATTCAAAGGGGGAAAAGATCCAATATTTCCAGGGATTTATTATGTTCGCGGAAATAAGGCTTATTATAGGTTGCCGGACCATTGGTATGGGTCATGTTACTTAGGCCTGGTCTTTCCAAAGATTTTTCATATGGATAGAAAAGAAAAAGAACACACAAAATGATAAATACCTTTACACGTAGAAAAAGGGAAAGTTTTTCAGAAATAGTAGGTGATATTTTTGGAGCATTGATACCAGCAGTGGGAATATCTTTGAATGCATTTAGAATTCGGAAATTATCCACAGTGGTAGATCGTTTATCTACAGATACTGCTGGAGGGTTCTTGATGGTAAATACCGAGATGGTTGCCATGAGAGCTATGGTGATGCAAAATCGACTTGCCCTTGACATTCTTTTGGCAAAAGAGGGCGGAGTCTGTGGAATGCTGAAAGTCCAACATTGTTGCACTTACATTCCAGATAAAAGTGAAAATATACAGAAGTATATAACAAATATTACAAATTTGCACAAAGAACTTGTTCCACTGGAGGTTGAAAGTGCCTGGGGAAAACTTGGTAAAGGGTTTTCTTCAGTAATAAATTGGTTAACAAGAATGAGTGGATTAATAATAGGGAAAGTTATAATAATAGCAACCGTGATAATAATAATAATATTAGTACTGAAGCTTGCAATAACATGTATAAAGAGAAGAAGAAGGCAAAATAAAATAGAAAAAGAAAACATGATAAACAAGGAGAGAGAGAGAGAAATGGGTGAAATAGAGTTAGAAGAAATAAAAGAGAACATGTACAAGAAAACAAAGAGACAAGTTGAAAGGGATACAGTTGTGTAAACTAACAAAAGCAAATGGATAAAAGATATATGCTGTCTGAGAAAATTGTATAACTTGGGTTTTGTGGTGATATTAAAAATCACCAAAGGGGGAGTTGATGGAGCAGGGTAAATGAAAAAATTTTAACCTCCTAATATTTTCGTAAAATAATTAATAAACATGTTCGTTTAAGTAAATAACCAACAATGTATGTTACATGTTAAGGGTTAAAGGTAACACGCTATTCCGTGTGCAAATTAATCGACTTATAATTGTTTACGTGTCTAACATAACATAATATTTGCGTACTAATTAGATAATAAACGCATGATCTGTGCTTTTAAATAAAAACGTGTGGTTGCAAAATAAAGCGATGGTAAGTAAGGGACAGCTTTATATGTTGCTTTTTGCTAGGTAATACCTAATTGGGGTGCGTAGAAAGACGGGAGGGAAACGAAAGGGTTTATATTTCTTTGTTTTAACAATATTTTGTTTATCTTTGAAAATAGTGCGCTTAGGCCTGTCGAGCAGCAATATAAAATGGCCGCCAGTTGCTAGAGTACGCATGAGCGGGGGACCATGTGATAGAGGAGAGAGGCTGTGGAAAAGGGATGATCACGTGCTGATGCTGAGAGGCTAAGATGGAAGTATGGTCAAGGCTGTTGTGACCTTTCTGAGCAGATGTGTGCCAAGATGATCAGCAAGAAGCGTGAGAAGTCCGACTGAATCAATAGACGGATCTGTTTAAAACAAAATGTAACAGAAAAAGATACAATTTGGACTGATCGAAACGGATGAGCAATTGCATGAACTGTGGGAAACTATGCTTGCATGGACATTCCACACGGAACTGGTTAAGACCAGGAAGTTTGATTAAAATGTATATGGGCCTGAGTATTGACCAATGAGAAAGAATCACGCCATGAAGAAGAAACATTTTATGCTGTAAGCTAGAATTAGGGTATAAGAAGACCTACTCTTGGTGGGAGGGGTGAGAATGCTGCGGGAGTTGCTGCGGGAGTGAGTTGGTGCGGGAGTTGCAGAGGTTGATGCTGGAGAAGTTAGATGCTGTAGATGGGTGAAGTTGCGGTTGCTGATGCTGACTAGCTGATGCTGCTGCTGCTGCTATTTTCCTTTTCCAGTTGAGTATAAAGATGCTGCTTTAGGAGAACTTTTCCTGATAGATTTTCATTTTAGAATTATTAGATTTTCCCCAGATAGATAGATAGATCTATAGAGTTCTTACTATGACAACCTTATTTTTCCGTCTAATAAAAATGCATTGCAATTTCAATTTATTCTTATATTGATGATAAATGTAATGATCTGAATAATAAGCTTAACCTCATTTCCTGCATTCAAAACTTTATATAAACTTTATTATTCTTTAAACAAATGACTCAGTGATTCTTTAGCTCAATGATTAAAATGAAATGTTAAAGAGTTTATTGTGATTGAGCTGGTCTTAATCACCATCAACTGATTCCTACTAGTTGGTCCATCGACCAATGAGCGGATTACCTTAAAAGCAAATGAGAAATATTATGTCATGATAAAAGAGGTATCCCGTCTCCTTCCAGCGAATCGCTTTTCTCCTAGGTTAATGATGGAGGAAATCCAGGGAACAAATGAGTAAGTGAATGTATATGCGGTGTTATGGGCCCCACCGTCATATGGATATAGTGTGTGTGTTAGAGGAATAGTTGCACCTGGATGACCAAAGCATAATAGGAGAATTATTTTTATTGTTAGCGCTGGATCAACAACATA
Organism: Calotriton arnoldi; assembly: GCA_963921515.1. Classification (NCBI taxonomy): domain Eukaryota; kingdom Metazoa; phylum Chordata; class Amphibia; order Caudata; family Salamandridae; genus Calotriton; species Calotriton arnoldi. The sequence goes on along the minus strand of CAWUFW010007004.1, from coordinate 984,183 downwards.
GCCGGCAAAAGGTTGCTCCATCCTTTCGGGCCCATGCTGAGTTGAAATCCGAGATCCTGAGTGCGATGAGCTGCGTGCCTGGGTTGAGAGTGCCTCTCGTAGGTATTGTTGGGCTTTCCCCGGGATGTAGGATGCGTCCAGTGCCATTGTGTTAAGGTTGTAGCAGAGTTCGGCTTGATCCTTTTCATACAAAATGGCAAGGACCTGCCGCTTCACTGCATTTGTCCAGGAAGATAGCAGAATCTTGAGTAAGGGCAGGCTCTCTGCTTCGATCTTCAGGTTGACAATTGCTTGGCTCAGCTTGAAATGCCAGGGGGAGTCCACTTCCCTGAAGATCGATCCCACTTGATGTTTGAGGGTGTTATCCGAGCATTTAAGGACTCTGATGTAGTACTTAATTAAGTCCTCCTGTAGTGCCAGACCGGGTCTGCAAAGGCCAGGTTCCAGCCGTAGCCTGACTTTCCTGGCTTGTCTGGGTGCCTGCATCACTGCCTTGTAGGCTTTTATCTGGGCTGCCGCTATAAATTCACCCAGGGCTCCTGGAAAAGCCAGGTGGCCGTAGTTGATGGCCGGAATTAGTTTTGCCTTGTGGACTGTCAGCATTGGCTCTGCTGTTGGACTTGTCAGGTGTTGGCTTAATCGCCTCAGTGTGAAAATTACTAGGGGTGGGCGGAATTTGCGTAGTCGCGCTACGCAAAGCTCCGCGAAACGGTAAAAAATCTCCGCGAGCACGCAAAAGTTCCGCGAACACGCGGAATTGCTTGTTCTGCCCGTTCGCGATGCTTTTTCCTGTTCGCGAACGCTGTTTGCATGCTCGGGAGAAATATCTCGCGAACACACATTTTGAAAGCGCGAGCAAGCAAAAATTCCGCGAAGCCGCAGATCGCGGAATTTTGGGTAATTCCGCGTTCTCCGCGGAACGCGAAATTACCCAAATTCCGCAAATTCCGCGAGCGGAACGGAATTTACCGCCCAGGCCTAAAAATTACTCGGTTGGTCTTTGCGCTTAGTTGTTTTATATGAATCGCCGGAGTGGCCCTGTCTGATAGCCAGACTCCAAGATAGTTGTAGGCTGATGTTGTCCCTATTTGATGGTCTTCTATCGTTGCCAAGTAACTTGCCTTTTGTGAGGGTATTTGCCAAATACAACTATCTTGGTTTTGCTCTGATTGACTAACAGACTTTTTTCCTTATTGTACTTATGAAGTTCGTTTAGGGCTCTCTAAAGACCCACCCTGGTGTGGCCCATTACTACTGTGTCGTCGGCATACTGGAGGGTTGAGAGCCTCACCTTGCCCAGTCTCAGGGCCACTAAGCTGGCTTCTTTCAGGGCGTTCCCCATGTCCGCGGTGTAAAGATTGAATAGTAGGGGGGCCAAAACACAGGCCTGCTTGAGCCCATTGTTGGTTTCGACTCTTGATGTAACTGCTGTGGGGCTTATTTTGACCTGAACCCATGTCCCCTCACAAAGAGCTACGATCTCCTTCAAAAGCTTAGGGGGGTCAGTATTCCTCAAAGCCTGCCTCGGTCTACCCTGTCGAAGACCGTGCTATAATCTATGAAGCAACAAAACAGAGCCGGGTGCTTTTCTTTAACCGCTTGTTTGGAAAGATAGGCCAGCGCAATAATGTTGTCCATTGTTGAGCTGTTTCCCCTGAATCCTGACTGGTGGAGTGGGAGGATTCCATTTCTATTTGCCCATTCCTGCAAGTCCTTTAGTAGTATTCGGGCGTAGGCCTTGGCTTCTAGATCAAGCAGCGCGACGAGCCTGTAGTTGGCAGGGTTTGAGTGGTCACCTTTCTTATGGATGGGGAATAAGATTGATCCTTTCCATGACTGCGGTATTATTGCTGTCGTGAACGCATAATTAAAAAGTGGGGTCAGGATTGGGACTAAGAGTGCCTGAGCTAGTTTGAATACCAGGTAGGAATACCATTGAGCCCTGGAGCGCCAATGTGTCTCATTGTCCTGATTTTTGTTTTACAACCAGATTTTATTGGGTTTTCAAACAGTCTCATCTTACATGAATCACATTCACATTATACATGCATTTTTATATGCTTACTCTCTGGTACGTCTAATCAAACTGCCCGAGATCTAAACTCCCCACCTCCCCCTTCCCTCCCCTTGAGTTGCTGTTGGTTCTAAGTAAATATGTCACTGGGTGCCGCTAGTTCATTATAGGTCTTGTCTCGTTTCGGGGTGTTGAGGTGTCGGTTTATCCCTGGCCCGCTTGTTCGCCTCGCCTCTCGGTCCTGTGCTATCGGTTGCGGAGACTCTGCTCTGCTGGATCCCTGTCTGTCAGCTGCTAACTCACTTACTAGGCATTCCCATGCCCTCGTCCGGTCTATTTTACCTATTCCCCGCCTAGCTTCTCTGAGTAAGGGTCTTCCTTCCGCCCGCCCATTTTTCCAATTCCTTTTTCCATGTGCCCACCCATGGTCCCCTTGGTGCTTTCCAGTTTCTAGCTATCTCTCGCTTGGCTAGGACATAGGCGAGGTCCTGAAATTTCCCAGTCATTTTGTTTTTGGCCGTGTGTGGGAATGAACCTAATGGGTAGTGGTCTGGGGTTTGCGGTAGCTCCTTGTAGATGAAGTCGCCTATTGTGCGTCGTATCTCTTCCCAGAACGCATGCAATATGGGGCAGTCAAAACATGTGCAGAATGTGGGCTTCTCTCTCTCCGCATCTGGGGCATGCTGCGGATTCTACCCCAAAGTGCCGCCTGATGCAGGACGGGGTAAGATACGCTCTTTGGAGTACGTAGAAGTTTATTAGTTTGAACCGCGCATTCCTAGATGCCTTCGGGGTTCTTTCCACTATCGTATCCCAGTCTTTCTCCGGGATCTGATTCCCCAGGTCCCCCTCCCATTGCATTCGTAGGCGGTCCAGCGGTCTTTGCATGTCCTGCTTGATTGCTTTGTAGAGACAGAAGACCGTTTTGATTGTTCCCGCCGACAGTGCAACATATCTGCATTCTGCAAGCGCTCGGGGCTCTGCACTGCCCGTGCCCCAGTGCCTCTCAATCCTGGGCGTGAGCGCTCTATGCGTCAGGAACTGGCCCCCCGGCAAGTCATATTCTGCTCGTAGCTCTTCAAAAGGGAGCATTACTGATTCTCGGTATAGGTCTCCCATCACTTTTAGACCTGCCTCTTACCAGTCCACTAACCCCGCCCAGTGCTCTCCCTGTGGGAGGGTGCGTAGCATTGTTATGGGTAGGCCCGGAGAGTAGGGGTCCTGGCGCCCACTCGCCTCAAATATCTGGCCCAGCAACGCATCACCACCCTGGTCTCTGCTGTGTCTCCCGACGGGTTCCTCTGCACCCTCAGTAGTATCTTTGCAAGGGTTGGGGCATCTGGTGCAGATAGACATCGTTCCCTGTCTGGGTTCCTTCCAGCTGCTGGCCATTGAATCAGCCAGTACAGCTGGGCTGCTATGTAATACCCTTCAAAGTCTGGGACCGCTAGGCCTCCCTCAGCTCGCGGTCACGGCCCCGGTTCGCCGCCCGGCTGCTAATTAGCTTCTGTCTCGGTGCAGTCCTGATAACAGTCTTGCGGGTCCCACGGCAGGCCTGCGCACACCGCTTCTCTGCTTCTTTGCACTCTGTTGTAAGGCCGTAGAGCTCAACGAGCGGTTCGCAGCAGCCGGGGGCGCTTCTCCTGCTCTGAGCGTCCTGCCGCTGTCCTCTCTGTCGTTAGTTGGGCCGTGATGCCATGCTCACTGTCTCGCAGTAGGCACCGCCATCTTGGGGGGCCTCACAGTCATGGCCCTGGTTCAACTCCTGGCTGCTTGTTAGCCTCCCTCTTAGTGCGGCCCTGATACCAATATCGCGGGTCCTCTGGCGGGCCCGCGCATGCTGCTTTCCCGATTCTCCGCTCTCTGCTGCATGGCCGCGGGGCTCAGTGCACGGCTCACAGCAGTGGGGGCGCTTCTCCTGCTCCAAGCGTCCCACCGCTGTCCCCTCCGCCATCGGCTGGGCCGCAAAGCCGTATTCACTGCCTCGCAGTGGGCGCCGCCATCTTGGGGACCCTCGCGGTTGCGGCCCCAGTCCCACTCCTGGCCGCTGATTCTTGCTAAGGCGGGCGCTTCCACCTCCGTTAGCCTGTGCCTCCGGCTCCGTGTGCTTACGGGAGGTCGCCACGGCGGTCTATTCCCTTTCTGTCTTCCAGGATGGCACTTGATGGCGGCCAGCCGACCGGAGCGCGCGAGCTGTGCTGCTCACTCAATCGGCGTCAGGCCACGCCCCCGTGTCTCATTGCCCTGATGATCTTCGTTACCTCGCCTTCTGTAAAAACAAGCATTGGCATAGCCAATAGGTCTCGCCTTTGGGGCCTTATAAGTGTTTAGCCAGAGCTATTGACTTTGCCAATGTCTTCAAGCTGTGCTGGAGAGAAGTGTGGCTGCTGTGCAGCATGCTGAAAAGTTATAATAAAAAAGTGTCAGAAGCACTTTTGTTACTTTATATATGACCAAGAAGGCATTATGTAAAACTGAGACGACCATATTAAAAAAAGTATTTACAATAAAAAATTTCCTCAGTTTTCTTTTGTTCTTGCAATGCTGGCAACTTGTTTCTGCCTATTGCAATGGTTGTTTGTTAAAGCTTTTTTTTTGAGGGGGCATAAACAATCGGAGGGTGAAGGTTGGGAACTAGTACCTGTATTATAACACTAGCAGCGGCCAGACGCTAGGGGAGAATCAACAGATGCCAGATTCCGAGAGCAGGCTGAGGTGGTGCTGAGTGATGCTGAGGTGGTGCTGAGGTGGTAGTGGTGGTGGTGACTGTTGCGGAGACGATGCTGAGGTGATGCTGAATGATACTCAGGTCTTGCTGAGTGATACTGCTGTGGTGCTGAGTGATGCTGTGGTGGTGCTGAGTGATATTGTCTTGGCACTGAGTGATGCTGTGGTGGTGCTGAGTGATATTGTCTTGGCGCTGAGTGATGCTGTGGTGGCCCTGAGTGATGCTGTGGTGGCCCTGAGTGATGCTGTGGTGGCGCTGAGCGATGCTGTGGTGGCGCTGAGCGATGCTGTGGTGGCGCTGAGCGATGCTGTGGTGGTGCTGAGCGATGCTGTGGTGGTGCTGAGCGATGCTGTGGTGGTGCCGAGCGATGCTGTGGTGGTGCCGAGCGATGCTGTGGTGGTGCCGAGCGATGCGGTGGTGGTGCCGAGCGATGCTGTGGTGGTGCCGAGCGATGCTGTGGTGGTGCCGAGCGATGCTGTGGTGGTGCCGAGCGATGCTGTGGTGGTGCCGAGCGATGCTGTGGTGGTGCCGAGCAATGCTGTGGTGGCGCCGAGTGATGCTGTGGTGGTGCGGAGCGATGCTGTGGTGGTGCCGAGCGATGCTGTGGTGGTGCTGAGTCATCCTGTGGTGGTGCGGAGTCATCCTGTGGTGGTGCTGAATGATGCTGTGGTGGTGCTCAATGATGCTGTGGTGGTGCTGAGCGATGCTGTGGTAGTGCTGAGCGATGCTGTGGTAGTGCTGAGCGATGCTGTGGTGGCCCTGAATGATGCTGTGGCGGCGCTGAGTGATGCTGTGGCGGCGCTGAGTGATGCTGTGGCGGCGCTGAGTGATGCTGTGGCGGCGCTGAGTGATGCTGTGGCGGCGCTGAGTGATGCTGTGGCGGCGCTGAGTGATGCTGTGGCGGCGCTGAGTGATGCTGTGGCGGCGCTGAGTGATGCTGTGGCGGCGCTGAGTGATGCAGTGTTGGCCCTGAGTGATGATGTGGTGTCACTGAGTGAAGCTATGGTGGTGCCGAGTGATGTTGTGGTGCTGCTGAGTAATGCTGTGGTGGCGCTGAGTGATGCTGTTGTGGCGCTAAGTGATGCTGTGGTTGCGCTGAGTAATGCTGTGGTTACACTGAGTGATGCTGTGGTTGCACTGAGTGATGCTGTGATGGCGTTGAGTGATGCTGTGATGGCGTTGAGTGATGCTGTGATGGCGTTGAGTGATGCTGTGCTGGCGTTGATTGATGCTGTGCTGGCGTTGATTGATGCTGTGCTGGCTCTGATTGATGCTGTGCTGGCTCTGATTGATGCTGTGCTGGCTCTGATTGATGCTGTGGTTGCGCTGAGTGATGCTGTGGTGATGCTGAGTGATGCTGTGGTGATGCTGAGTGATGCTGTGGTGTTGCCGAGTGAGAGATAGAGTGAAGATATAATGCCCAATTAGAGAGGGTGGTGAGAGAGAAAGAGAGAGAAAGGGTGTACATAGAATAAAGAGTGGAGCGGGATAGAGAGAGAAAGAAGGGAGAGAGAGTGAATGAAGGAGTTTGAAAGAGAAACAGATAAAGGGGTGAGAGAATGAAAGGCTAAAAAGATAGAGAGAGGGAGAGTTAATTAAGTAGAGAGAGAATTAGAGAGGGAGAGAGAGAGAAGGAGAGAGACATAAGAGTGGGGGTGTGTGAGTTTAAATAGAGTGAAGAAGTGACGCGGAAAAGTAACCTTAAATATAGCTTTGTGCTTTGCGCAAATAAATATTAAAAAAACAAAACAGAGTGAGACAAAAATACTGGTAATTAGGCTGTGACTCCCAATATAAAACAAATAGCGATATAAGGTGAAATCAACCCACCAAAGCAATATTTCTAACTAGACAAAAAAAAGCTTGCATTTCAATGCTAATCGCTGTTGTTTTTCATGTGACTGTAGTCCAGGGCCGTCAGTTGGTAATGTGAGCTGCTGCTGCTGATTGAAACATCAGAGTCCAGAGAGTTAATGAGCCATGACGAGGAAATGAGGAAGAGATAGGAAACCCAGATGGCAGCTGCGCGCGTGCACGCCTTCGTGAACGCAAGCTGGTCGCCAGCCGAAAGCCAGTGTTTGCACTTCCAAAACCCGCTTACTAAAACTCTCGGCCAGACCAGCGCAAGCGCTGGTGCAGGCCGAGACCTAAAAAGCGCCTTGGGTGGTCTCAGGGCCTGCTTCCTGTGCACTCTTAATGAGGGGTTCCGTGTCTTGGCCTACGTCCGGGACATTCTTAATAGTGGGCCCGTCTTCTGGAGAATCTTTAGTGTACAATCCTTTCACGTACGTTTCCCACTCATTTCCTGCTATGCCGTTCTCTTTTGTCGGGCTTTGGGTGTCCAGCTGGTTCATGTATCTCCATAGTTTCGAGTGGTTTTCTTCTTTCATCAAAGAGAACACTTTGAGCCATTTCTCTTCAATAAGCTTTCTTTTGTTCTCCCATGCTTTATTCCTATATGTGGCCTCAGGGCGGCTATAGGGATCGCCTCCAGCAGTGTGCCTGTTCCTTTTTTGCCTTGAGCGCCTTCCTGAGGGTGCGTTTACATTGAATTAGGCACTTCAGTGCGTGTGGCTCATGAAATGATGATTCTGGTCTAGGTCTCTTGTTTTTGTGATGGACCTCCCCCAGTTTCTGCTGCAGTTCTCCCATGAGGGCTTCCCAATGACTTATTATCTTCAATGGAGATCCTGTCTGAGCGTGCTTCCCTCGTTGCTACCCACTCCGTCAGTTTGGTTCCGAGATTGGCAGTCCATTTTATTCTTTGGAGGACTCTGAATCGCTCTTCTCCCGTGGGTTCAGCTATTGCTTGCTGCTGAGCTGCTGGTTGAGTTGCTAGGTGAAGAGAGGCGCTATGTGGCCTGTGGTCGCTTTCTCCTCTATCATCGACTGCGAAGTCACCCAGCTTGTCGGCCAACCTCTTGTTGAGCAGAATGTAATTGATTGTAGATACATTCCTAAAGGTCGGTTGGGGGTGCCACGAGGGGGAGCATGTTTTTTTTATAAAGTGAGTGGATTGTAGCTTAAAATTTTGAAGGAGAGAGCAAGGGCCCACCTTGTCCTGATTTCGGTGCACGTCTAGTGCCTGATCCAAGCCTCTCATGTTGAAATCTCCAGCGATGATCACATTATGGTATTCAAATGTAATTAATACTTCTTCCAGTGTGCTGATGAAGGTTTCCATAAAAGATTGCATTTGACTTTGCACTGGATTAATATAACAGTTTACTAGTAGCAGTTCAAAGAGGGTGATGATTCGTCCTGAGCCCCTTGATTATCAAGACTTGCAGCTCAGGAGATTTAATGCTTATTTCTGTAGTTTTGAATCTGCGGGTGTGGCTTAGGAAGCCCGAGAGGCTTCCTGGCGGGTGGCCAAAGATGTTCTTTTTCGTGGCGGCTACATGATGTTTGTAAAAGCTGACTAAAGGCGTCATTGGCATTGCCCAGGTTTCTTGGAAGCACACTATGTCTCCCTTTGCGAGATAGTCCTGTATTTCCTTGTCCCTAGAGATAGTCCTGTATTTCGTTGTCCCTAGAGATTTTACTTAGTCCTGCGATGTTCCAAGAAATTAGTGTTAGTTTTTGTTGGTAATCAAAAAATTCTCCCACTTTGCGTTCTTCGCAGAAGAGTCATTGTCTATTGTTAGGGATGCTGCTGCCGGGATTCCTCTGTTTTTGCCCGATCGGTCTGGCACATTTGCACTCCGCGCTGGTTGTCTCTACATGTAATGCGGATGTTTGACGGGGTGCTTAGTCATTTATGGATATTTCTACCTCCTTTTCTGTGGCTATTTGTTCCTTGCAGAATTGATGGGCCCCACTCCCCTCGTGGTAGGGGATGAGGACATACGGGTATTTCGTCAAGCTGGGTAGTTGTACATCTATACCCCAGCTGGCTAGCTGTTGTGCTTCACCTAGGACAGCCAGTTGAAGATGCTGTTGTCTGAAACCCACTAAGGTGGAGTCACCGTGGGTATCCATTGTAATTTTCTGAATTTTACCCACTCCAGGTTTTCCAATTCGATTAGTGTCAATGTAGCAGTGTGGCTAAATAGCCAAAGGATATTGGACCTGTTCAAGATGTCATAAGGGCCCTTGATGTGATACCTGGGGGTGAACACCACCTCGTGGACTAGAGGTGTGTCTTTTGGCATAGATGCATCCGTTGAGCGCCTATCCTCCACCTGTGCGAGGGTATGAGGGCCCAAATTTGAAGAGAGATTGTTGGTGATTCTGTACTGTGATCGACCTGCTGCCCCACTTGAAGTGCTAGCAAGGCTTTCTTTTATCTGCTGCTCCCTCTGGGAGGGTGTGTTGTGCCCTTCCGGTCCATTCTGCGTCTCGGGTCTTAATAGGTTGGGTGCCCTGGTCTGTGTGCAGGCGTCTGCCTTTTCTGGGCTTGCCGTCAGTGCTTCATTCAATCCGGGGGCTGATATTTGGTCCAGTTAGTTGCTGGTGGGCCTGATGCCTGCTCTTTCGCGGTGGGGCCTCGCTCCCTTGGGAGTTTTCTTCCGTAGATGCCCCTGGCTTGATCTGCTGTTGACGTTGAAGATGGGGTAGAGTGGCCTTGGATTTTCTCTTCCCTCAGAGCTGCGACTATTCAGCGTTGTCGGCATGATTGATCTTCTTTTTACTTTCAACCTTTTCAGTTGTTTTTTCAACTTCTTCTTGGCCCTCCTGGAAAGGGGGCTTCTGCCCTCGCTCCTACTGCCCCCTCGGTGTTCTTGTTGAGTGCTTCCTCTTCACGTGTGCCGGCAACATGTGGGCAAATGGGAGCTTCTTTCCCTTCCCTCTTTCTCTGGGTTTCCAGGGTGTTTTCGCTTCTTTGCCCTTCCTTAGTTGCCTTGATTTCTGGGCTTGAGGTTAGGCTATATTCGCCTTTTGGGTCCGGTGGAGATTTGCTCCCTGCTGTTGGGCCAGGAGATCCACTACTTGTTATTGGAGGTTCCCCCTTACCCCTGGCTAGCGCTACCATGTCCCCTAACATCTCAGGCAGTTCGGCCCAGTTATCTATGATGACTGCAAATGAGCACGAACAGGCTTTCGTGGCCTGGTTGTTGTAAATGTTTGCCTCCATCTTTGCCAGCCTATTGCCCTGGTTCGCAAGGCGCTGGGCGATTGATTGCAGGAGATCGATTTGAACTCCCATTTTTGTTGACTGCCATAACAGGGCCCTAGCTAGTGTGTTTTGAGCTTCTCTGATGGCTTTCAAGTGGAGGTCTTCCTGGTCTACTGTTGTCCAGCTCTCAGCGCGGGGATCCTTTGCTTCTACGTTCTTCCCAAAACATTTTGGGGTGAGTTCCAGGGTTCTTTCGATTGTTAATTCTGATTTTGTAAGAAGGAGGCATGGAGGTTTCTGCCTCTGAGGAATCGACCTGTTTGCTGTTTGCTGGTGAGGTGATTGCTGCTGACCTCAGCGTGTATGGCGTTGGGTCCTTAGCCTCAGAGTCCTGCTCACATCGCCAGTGAATTAGAGCTTCAGTCGATTGGGGACCATTTACCTTGTTTGGTGTCGCCCTGGAGTTCTCTATGTTCTGTGAGATCCTCCTGGGCTCTATCTCTTGGTCCCTTTCTTTGCAGATGTTGCCTCTCAGTCCCTCGTTTGCCCCTTGGTGTCCCCTGGATAGGGACTGATCATGCGCTTCCCATTCCCAATCCCTGGAGCATGAGTGAGATCTGCGCTTGGTGGCGGGGCTACTGAGGAGGGGAGAGTCCACCCTACCTTGACTAGATCCTAACCTTGAGATTTTATGCTCGGTCGCATCTTCTGCCCCTTCGAAGGGACTGTCCAGTATTGCTGGTGCGCTACCGGGTGCTTGGAAATATTGAGTTATAAGCCCTTGACGGGGGTGCGTTCACTGTGGGTAGCTCTTGGTTGAGTAACTGGGCATGCTTCTTGTGACCCTTAAGTGTGTTGGCCCAATAAGTTTGTTGTCTTCCGTATCCGTCCCTTGATATTGAGATGGCTTCTTTTTAAGCGCCATGCTTGGGACTCCTGTGGGAGAGTTTTTAATTTTCTGCACCCACCTCCTTCCTTCTTCCCTTCGTCCCACCTTCACTCCCCCCCTTGGGCCCATGCAGCTGAGGAGGCCCTTACCGATGTCTGTGGTGGCTTCTATTCGATGACTAGCGCCTTGTTTTGGGCCGCAAAAAGACAGGTGAGCTGGCCTTCCAGTTCGGGCATGGGGACCGAACGCTCCCTCTGTTATTTAAGTTGTTTTTCCAGCTGGTCCAAGCTGCCTTTTAGGATGGCCGATGGCAACTGTGAGTGAGGTGCATGGGGGAGCAAAGCAGGGCACCCCGGGCTCCACAAGCTGCACCCAGACTATCTGAGCCACCTCCGTGGGGCTTACCGGGGGCACTCAGTGGCGGTGCTCTAAGGCCACCACGCTCGCTCTGCCCCAATTGCTCTGGCACTCCTTCACCTGATTGGGTCCAGCAGGACCCCACGAAGATCCACCGCCGATTTTCTCCCTCTGGGTTCGTGGTGGATCTCCTGCCTAGGGACCTGAATTTGCCTGTTTTGCCTGTTCCCGTAAGCTGGGCCAGGCCAGAGCTGGGAGCTGGGGCTGGGTTGAGGCCGGGCTGCGCCGGGCCTTGCCGCAAGTTCGATTGTCCACCAACCCCCCAGGATCCTCCCCCCCTCTCCCCCCCTCCCAAGAAGCCTGGCAATGGGCAGCTGTGTTTAGGGAGCCAGGGGCTGGATGCTGCGGGTAGTGAGTGGTGAGCTACAGCGATACGCTGCTCCTCCTCCTCTGGCAGCGTTCGGTGTGCGTGGCCTTGCGTGGCGTGTGACGTCCTCCAGCAAGGACAGCTCAGTCCTCTGTTCAAGAGAGAAAGTGTTACACTCTCAAGAGGGAAAGTGTTACACTCTCAAGAGGAAAAGTGTTACACCAATATGCACCCCGTTTTTTGTTACCTACTAATAAGAAATTCCCAACTGTCCACTCTTGGGGACCATTTCTCTTTGAAGTACAACAATTACATTTACTACATACCCTTCTACCTTTTCCCTCGATTTAACCACTGTGCTCAATGAATTTCAACAGAGAAGTTTGGAACATGGCATTTGCTGGAACACAAATGTTCACTTTTATTAACTTTTCCTAATTGTTAGCACTCCAAGCCTTCTTTGCAAGGTGTGATGCTTATCCATGGCTGCTTGAGATTTTTATATTATATACAACTGCACATATGTTAATCAGGAAAGGTCGGACTGTGAGTAGGATCCTTTGTGGGTAGTAAGAGACAGAAACAGACATTGGGTATTTGTTATTAGCTGGTATAGGGTGTACAAAAGGTTGGATTCTCTGTGTTATGGTCTTTAGATTACAGGCCAAAGTTTTCCTCTAGGATAAGCAGGTGTCCAAGCAGGCGGGTTGCCACTGAGGTCCCTCCTGCGAGTAGGGTAGTCGAGTGGATGAGATGCTCAGAAAATCAGCATGCACTTATCTTGAAGAGCATAGAACCATTTAATGGGAAAGACAAGTCTAGACATGTGTGCTGCCCAAGTAGGCTAGGCATATCAGAAACAGGGAGTGGTTTTAGGGGAATCCTGACCGAGGAAAGATATAGAACTAAGCTAAACGAACTGGAGAAGGTGTGTTTTGAGTTTATGTCAGCAGTCTAGACCACAAAAAAGACTGAAAGGAAGTCTCACTCCATGAGAAGGAAGTAAGGAGATGGGATAGCAGAAACGAGACATTGAAGTCAGATGGATTTTATATGTCAACTAAGCTATGAGATACCTACAAATAAGCCATTAGTTCATTTAACTTGCAAACTAGCCCGACAGGTGGCACAAGATAGGAACAGGGTGGTTATAGATTTGACTAATTAACTAAAAAGCAGAATATAGACCTTCTGTCTGCAACACAGAGGACATGGGTAGGAAGGTAGACCAAGCAAGGTGGACTGAAAGTTTGAGGTTGTGGAACCTTATTAGAAGTCAGGGGCATTGGAGAAGCCGTCAATATCTTGCAGGTTCCCATCTATCAGCAAAAAAAGATCTCAAAAGAGAAAACTCTGGGATGAGAAACACACAGATGTTTTAGCAGTGAGACAAAACAAAGCAAATAAAAATCAAGGAAGGAATTATTGGTTGAAAAAAGCTAAAATGGCTGATTGAAGACTTCTTTTTCCGAAATAAGTTGAGATGGTAACCCTGTATCCAAGCACTAGATAAAAGTTTTTCAGTGAATGGTTCTTCCCTATATAAAATGCCATAGTAAATAAATACACCAAGCTCATACATACTCCATTGCTGAGCTATGGTGGACGAATACTGGAAGTATTCCGAAAATCATAATTCAGATTTCCAGAATTCTGAAAATGATTTTATGTTTCAACCTGGATTGTCATTGTCTGCTGATGTATGTTGTGGTTTGAGTCAACTTGAACAGCAACTAGAGTACATATTCATAAAGTCTGCAATCTGAAAGCTGTACATTTGGGAAAGGCCCTCCATTTGGATTTTGTGAACCACATTGAACCACCCCAGATGTGACCTATGTTGACCTCTCACCCAACCACCACAGATTGTGGGTACCATATTTCTAGTCATAGGCTTTCATTTGATAACCTAATGAATTCTGGAATGAGTACTTTTTATTTGTTAACAGAAAAGCCCAGCACTTAAAACATGATCTCCTAATGACATGCTGTGTGGCAACAACTCCATGACCTGCCATTTGTTTTTCCTGGTATTTACTCAGTGGCGAAGCTAGGGGGTGGGGGGTGTTCTGCCCTGGGCGGCACAGGTTTTGGCTGCTACGGCACTCCCGCTCTTACCTGCGGCCATTGTGGGGCGGCAAACGCAGGGATCACCAGCAACCCCCGCTCTTACCTGCGGCCGTCGCGGGCGGGCAAACACAGGGACCGCCACGGGCAGACAAAGGTCTAGCTACGCCACTGTAGAGGTGGGTGGATAGGGCTGCCTCTTTTCCAAAAGGAAAATACTGGCCATTTGTTAACATTTTTATTCTGCAAAGGCTGGGACGTGAAACTTAAATAGAAGTTCATATAAAGTCATCTGCATTCATTGGTAACATGACATTTCTATTTTTGTTTACTTTACTTATCAGTCAGAGATCATCAGGGCAGCTCTAGAGAACTTTTTAACATGCTTTCTTATATTTGCTGTTGAAGTGTGTAGTGATAAGGGGGGAAATACCAGCGTTAGGTATTGAAGGGAAATTGCATTTATATAGTGCTTACTACCCCTGACAAGGTGTTGAAGCACTGATTTTCATACTTTTTGTACCGGCGGGGCATTTAAATGACGGCCATGCTGGTAGAAAACTGGCCAGATGGCAGCCCTATTGGTGAGCCGCTAAAGGCCTGACCCAAACTCCAGTCAGATGTCAGGCTCTAGCTCGCCCCAATGACGTCTTTGACACTCTAGCCAAAAATGAATCAGAAATACAAAATTATAAGTATCAAACACAAAGAAAAACAGATAGGTGGACTACCCACATTTGACATGGAGAAACATGAAATCAAAGATAAGCATAGGGAATGAGCCAAGGAACAGGAGAGGGAGGAAAAAGAATTGAGAGAGGGGAGATGGAAATTGAGAAAGAGGGAGGGAAACAAAGTAGCAGGCAGAAGACAAAAGAGAAATAAAGCTAGGTGAAGAAACGTAAACAGAAATGAACAAAGAGAGCGAGGAAGGGCAGTCACAGCAGACAGGTAACACACCTTGTCCATATTCATGGCCATTAGTAAGTAATCCTTGATACTTTTCTGAGTGGCTATGTAGCAGTGGCATGGGAGGGACCAGTTTCATTGAGGGTGAACACTGATCTCGACCTAAAAGAAGATGAAGTGTCACTTCCTTACAGTATACTGAAGGGACTGTGTATGTCCATCTCCTTTCAACAGTGGGGACAGTTCGAAGGCCAGGATCTACTAGTTTGTAACCAGAGTGGGAGCTGCCTGAGGTTGAAACTTGGGGATAGCTCTACTGTCTGCGCTTCTCCGATCTCCTTAACCTGGGGATTAGCTCTGAAGTCTGGTTTGGAAAATTGCTGTAAATTGAGTAGTTTGCTATTTGACACTCTGGATTCTAAGTCCCTATGCATCCTGAGGCATAGTACTTTTGTTATACCCTTCAGGATTTTGAGAATCAGCCCCCCTGATGTGCCGCTGGCTGCCAGGGACCAATGAAAACACAAGCTCATGAGCTCTGTGCGAAAGCCCTGCACTCCTCGTGTGTAGATCTGAAGACATGTAACTCTGTTGGATCCGCCAGACCTTCTATTTTAGTAACCGGTGCAATCGCATTAACCCTTGATGTATAGTGGGAGAGGTAAAGAGCTGCCCACCTACTGGTTGAATTGCACAGTGTAGGGAGAGCAGTCCTGGATCACTCTTGGCTTCCCCGTTTGATCCACTAAATTATTTTATTTCACTGCGCCTCTTTCATCACCACATCTTAGGGCACTTTAAATTATATCGGTTCAGGAAATTGCCTGTACAAAAACCTTTCTTGAATATAGTTTAATAGAGTGAAGTGTTGCTTTATTAATAACTCAAGCCAATTAAACAGGGCATCACAACTGACTGCCTGTAGGTTCATTCATGGCATCATCGTTAGGGTGGTGGGGGGGGGAAGGGCATTAACGTTTATAAGTTCATGTTTAGAAACTATCAATTCTAATAAATGCCACTCAATGCAGTCATATGATCTAAAGAATAAAAGTGAAGTGTTTCGATATATTAAAGAAATACATTTTTCCGAATTTTGAATTCTTTATCATATTTTTATGCAACAAATATTTCCATGGCTCCACTCGTGCTCAGGCTCTGAGCCACCCCAGACCCTAAGAGCCATGCCAGACCCTAAGAGCCGTGCCAGACCCTAAGAGCCGTGCCAGACCCTAAGAGCCGTGCCAGACCCTAAGAGCCGTGCCAGACCCTAAGAGCCATGCCAGACCCTTGCCGCGGCTCCCGCTCGGCTTTCGCTATTAATTTCTGGCTTGCTTACCTCTAATATTCACTTGAACAAAAAAAGCTAGAGGATACCAGCCTTGTATAACATGGGGGAGGGGCTAGAAGAAGATTTGAGATGGTGTACACTCAGTGGATTAACAAATGGAAGTTAGAGTGCACCCTCCAGAATGGCTCTCTCTGCGATTGGGCAGAAGACTGAATTGAAATACAGACTTTACAAAACTCTGTTACTCACAGCAGAGAGAAACAAAGTTTATTTTGTACTACTGCAACATAATTATCCAGACCAAGCCTACTTCAGCCCATGTTTATTTCTTTATTTAAATGACCACAATTCAAACAGCTAGTTCATAATAGTGGAAAGGTTTGGGTCCCAAATACAACATAACTTTGTAGATGCATAACTGCGAATAAGGGGGTGCTGTTTACCTGGGGTTCTGGGTGAAATCAACAACAACTTGATCTTCACTCTCATAGTCTATTTTATGTCACTCAGAACACCTCTATCTCAGCTACCTACCTAAAATTCTACATTTCATTTATAGCGCAACATTACAATGTTAATCAATTCTAATTGATTCACACATCTGGAAGAAGAACAAAAATTTCAGAAAAGGATCTTTGCTCTGAATGACATCAAAGACAACCTGAGCTTCGCTCTTGGGGTCTATTTTTTTCTCCTTGGTGCAACACATCCGTTATTCACAGTTATCAAACTATAATTCTACATTTTATTTATAGAACACCGTTGCAATGTCAATACTAGTGGATTCTCACATCTGCAATATGAATCAAAATTCCAGAGAAGGAACAAAGAGAAAAGAAGGGAAAAATCTGGTTTAGTGGGAAATAGTATTCTGTTGCACAATAAGACTTGAGTTCTAAACCGAGCTTTGCCCGTGAATAAAAAACATGATCAGAAGCAAATTACATTATCTCAATGTGTGTTTGAAAATATTATAACACCATTATTAAGTCCTCTATAAAATAGGCAGGGAAATCAGTGCGAACATAGCGGCCAAGTAAACCTATGCCATTTATGACACCACTTGAAATTTATGACCTTTCATAAGCACTTTGCAAGCTGAGCCTGTAACTTACAAGCCATACAGTAATGGGGAGCAGGAAAGAAATCTGTTCCAAAGTGCATAAGTTGGCTAACATGCTGGGGAGGGTTGGTGTCACATGCCCAACCCTTGAGCTGATCAGCTCTCCTTGCTGAAACAACAACGACAGCAACTCCACCACCCTGATCGACAGCCTCGCCAACCTCGGCCTGAGCCAGCTCGTCACAACACCGACCCACTGCGCCGGCCACACGCTTGACCCCATCTTCTCCTCAAGCTCCCACGTCTCCTTCAGCCACACCACGGAACTCCTCTGGACCGACCACCGCTGCATCCATTTCACCTTCCAGAAACCCACCACACACCACCGCACCCAACAGATCCCACGCCGCTGCTGGAGCAAAGTCACCGAAGACCAACTCCGGGCAACCCTCGCTCTCAGCCCTCCCTCCGACCCATCCAACACCGACGACGCTGCCTGCAACCTCAGACGATGGATGGACGACTGTGACAACACCCTCGCCCCGCTGAAAAAGCTCACCTACAGCGACACCACCAAAAGAGCCAGCTGGTTCACCTCGGAACTCCTAGCTTCCAAGCGCACCTGCCGGAAACTAGAGAAGAAATGGCACAGCGATAAGACACCGGACAGCCACACAGCCCACAAAGACGCCATCCGTAACCACCACCACCTCATCAGGTCCGCTAAGAGAATCTCCTTCAAAGACCGCCTCGACAACAACGCACACAACAGCAAGGAGCTTTTCAACATCGTGAAGGAACTCTCCAATCCCAGCTCCAACACCAACGACATCCCGCCGTCGCAACCCCTGTGCGATTCCCTCGCCACCTTCTTTCACCGCAAGATCGCAGACATCCACGACAGCTTCGACACCCAGACAACCCCAACTAAGATCGACCCGCCACACACCATCGACCACGACCCCCTGCCAGCCTGGGCCAGCGTGAACATCGAGGACACCATCAAGACCATGAGCACTATACACTCCTGCTCCCCGTCAGACCCTTTCCCGCACCACATCTTCAACAAAGCCAGCAGCTCCATTGCACCCCACCTGTGCAACATCATCAACCTCTCCTTCGAGACCGCGACCTTCCCAGAGAGCTGGAAACACGCAGAGATCAATGCCCTACTCAAAAAACCCAAGGCGGACCCGAGAGACCTCAAGAACTTCCGGCCCATCTCTCTGCTTCCGTTCCCAGCCAAGGTCATCGAGAAGATCGTCAACAAACAGCTAACCCGATACCTCGAAGAAAACAGCATCCTGGACCCATCCCAATCAGGGTTCCGCAGCAACCACAGCACTGAGACTGCCCTCATCGCCGCCACCGACGACATCAGGATCCTGCTGGACAATGGTGAGACTGCAGCCCTCATCCTGTTGGACCTCTCCGCCGCCTTCGACACTGTCTGCCACCGCACTCTACGCGCACGCCTCCACGACGCAGGGATCCGAGACAAGGCCCTGGAATGGACCACCTCCTTCCTCGACGGCAGAACCCAGAGAGTCCGCCTCCCACCCTTCCGATCCGAAGCCTCCGAGATCATCTGCGGCGTACCCCAGGGATCGTCCCTCAGCCCAACACTGTTCAACATCTACATGGCCCCGCTCGCACGCATCGCCAGACAACACGACCTCAACATTATCTCCTACGCCGACGACACTCAACTGATCCTCTCCCTCACCAAGGACCCCCTCGCCGCCAAAGCCAAACTCCATGAAGGAATGAAGGCCGTCGCCGATTGGATGAAGATCAGCCGACTAAAGCTGAACACGGACAAAACGGAGGTCCTCATCCTCGGCTCCAACACCTCAGCCTGGGACGACTCCTGGTGGCCAACGACGCTGGGAGCAGCCCCGACACCCACCGACCACGCACGCAACCTGGGAGTCATCCTCGACTCAACGCTCTCCATGACCAAGCAAGTCAACGCAGTCTCCTCCTCCTGCTTCAACACCCTCCGCATGCTTCGCAAGATCTACAGGTGGATCCCGACAGACACAAGAAGAACAGTCACCCAGGCCCTCGTCAATAGCAGACTGGACTATGGGAACGCCCTCTACGCGGGAGCCCCGGCCAAGCTCATCAAGCGACTGCAACGCATACAAAACGCCTCCGCACGACTGATCCTCGACGTACCATGCCACAGCCACATCACCCCCCACTTGAGGAACCTGCACTGGCTCCCCGTCAACAGGAGGATCACCTTCAAACTCCTCATCCACACACACAAGGCACTCCACAAGACTGGCCCAGCCTACCTCAACAGACGACTCCTCTTCTACGTCCCCAACCGCCAGCTCCGCTCCGCCGACCTCTCCCTCGCCACCGTCCCCCGCATTCGAAGAACAACCACCGGCGGCAGATCCTTCTCACACCTCGCCGCCAAGACCTGGAACACCCTTCCACTAAGCCTACGAAAGACCCAAGACCTGCTGACCTTCAGGAGGCTACTCAAGACCTGGCTGTTCGACCAGTAGCAGCATCCCCCCCTTCCCTCCCCCAGCGCCTTGAGACCCTCGCGGGTAAGTAGCGCGCTCTACAAATTCTGTGATTGATTGATTGATTGAAACAGTGGTGTTAGAGAATGAGTCATTATTTGTGTGGCCTCCACAAGTAATGGATCCACATTTGTCCTTCACTAGAAACCAAGCACCCCATTGTAGCGCTTGACTCTCACACGGTAGCAGAGCAGTCCAAGGCCTGCTCAAGGGAGGCGGTGTGGGCTAGTAATCACCATTCGCAAATACACAATAATAACACTCAATAAATGATTGTCCAGTCTGTGCTATAACTTTTGAAAAAAGAAAAGGTACATTTATGGCACACACACTACTCAATACTGTGCATCAATTTACAAATAAACACAAGCTGATGGAAATACTTCTTGATGGCATTGGTAAACATTCTTGCCCCTCCCAAATGGGGGCCTAGTACCACAACTCACATGTCTAAACATTAACTGGTTCCTAAATGCAAGGATTGAACATACCTTGGAGTAAGAACACTTGATACTGGCCCCAAAGCGAGTGGCTGTCAACCTCATTATCTCAACAAGCAGTTCATTATAGGAATAAATGCAATATTCATATACAACCATGCCTAAGAGCACTTAATACTGGCCCCAAAGCAAGTGCTGTCAATCTCCTTAGTTAAATACAGCATTAGCAAGAGGATATGTCTATGCATGACTGGGTGATGTGTGTACTCATCATAACCTTTAGCATGAATAACACAACTTGACCATGGCCCTTAAATGGCATCACACTTATAATCAGAACACTGTGCAATTAAAGACCTTCAACCCTAGAGGGTGTTGTGCAATATGCACTCCTAGCATCAATATGGACTTTAGACATTGTATCTAAAGGACATCACTTTTATAAATACAAAATATGCAATTACACCTTTAACCCCTAAAAGGTGTTTACACAACATGAAACCTCATTTTGAACACCTCCAGGCCACAGGGATTGCAGCCATAGTCTTCACCCTTAGAGGGTGCAGCACTCCCAGCCGCAAAGCAAAAGCTCCAGCCTTGGGAGGGCTTCAAAGTACTTGGAAACCCTGGAGGGGTTATTTTTTCAGAGTCCCCCCATCTTAGGGTGGGACCCTGGTAATTCTTTTGGGGGCAGACTGTGCTGATCCTGCAGCTACCCCCGCACTTTAGAAGCCTTTTGGTGGTGACCCCATCCTCCTGGGGCCACCATGAGCCAAACATTTGTTTTTTTAAATTAAAAAATGCAAGCAAGGCCCACAGGGCATTATGGGGGTGCTCCTTGCACGCCTTCCTGCATTCTATAGTAGCAGCTCTCCCGCTAGGCTGGGGAGAGCAGGGTATTTCCTTGCCTTTGGTTCTTTAAGTATTTCATGCATGGCCTCACGCCGCGCTCTCCGCCTTGGGGTGCCCAGTCCCACCCGGGCACCCCGCGTGCAGGATTTCTCATTGGGGGGCAGTTTGGGGAGCCTACCACCAGCAGCTGCCGCCGGCTCCCCAGCGGCCAGCACTCAAGTGTGCTGGCACAGGTGCCAAATGCAAAAACAACAATTGATGGACAGAATGCAGAACAATGTCATACATTCACCCCAGTACAGAGATCTGGGCCTATATCCATCGTTTTTTTGCTCCCCATGCCATTCCAGTTTGAACCCAGCCATATGCAAATCAGTCTTCACCCTGCGCCCAATGGGAACAGTCCAGCCCGAACTGCCAGGCCAGGTCCTCCCTGGACTGGAAACAAGCATCCTAGGACCGGTTTTGGGGTTTCACCCCTCATCAGCCAGGATAGCTTGACTCCAGTGGCATGGAGAGCACGGGACCCACGTCTGGGCATACCCGTCCCACTCGGGGTGACAAATGCAAAAACAACAATTGATGAACAGAATGCAGAACAATGTCATACATTCACCCCAGTACAGAGATCTGGGCCTAAATCCATCGTTCGGGCTGGACTGTTCCCACAAGGAACAGGGTCAAGACTGATTTGCATATGGCTGAGTCCAAACTGGGGTGGTGTGGTGAGCAAAAAAATTATGGATTTAACCCAGATCCTTGTGACTGGGGGTGAATGTTTGCATTGTCCAGCATTCCGTCCATCAATTGTTTCTTTTGCATATGTCGCCCAAAGTGGGAAGGGTATGCCCAAACGTAGGTCCCGTGCTCACTACACCACTGGATTCAAGCTAGCCTGGCTGATGAAGGGTGATGCCCTGAAACCGGTCCCAGGATGCTTGTTTCCGGTCCAGGGAGGGCCTGGCTTGGCAGTTCGGGCTGGACTGTT
Source organism: Calotriton arnoldi (assembly GCA_963921515.1). Classification (NCBI taxonomy): domain Eukaryota; kingdom Metazoa; phylum Chordata; class Amphibia; order Caudata; family Salamandridae; genus Calotriton; species Calotriton arnoldi. The sequence continues at coordinate 962,616 of CAWUFW010007004.1, read as the reverse complement.
CCCACAAGGAACAGGGTCAAGACTGATTTGCATATGGCTGGGTCCAAACTGGGGTGGTGTGGTGAGCAAAAGAATGATGGATTTAACCGAGATCCTTGTGACTGGGGGCGAATGTTTGCATTGTCCAGCATTCACTCCATCAATTGTTTCTTTTGCATATGTCGCCCTAAGTGGGAAGGGTATGCCCAGACGTGGGTCCCGTGCTCACTACACCACTGTATTGAAGCTAGCCTGGCTGATGAAGGGTGATGCCCTGAAACCAGTCCCAGGATGGTTGTTTTCGGTCCAGGGAGGACCTGGCTTGGCAGTTCGGGCTGGACTGTTCCCACAAGGAACAGGGTCAAGACTGATTTGCATATGGCAGGGTCCAAACTGGGGTGGTGTGGTGAGCAAAAGACTGATGGATTTAACCCAGATCCTGAATGTTTGCATTGTCCAGCATTCCGTCCATCAATTGTTTCTTTTGGCACAGGTGCCGGCAGCATCATTCTGGCCTGCCCGCTCCTGCAGACAGTCGCTCAGTGGTTGGCTGGCCTTCCCACTCCTCCCAGACACGGGCGCGGGAAGGGACGGTCACACGGAGAAGTGCGGCAGGACACCTCCTCTTTTTTGTTTGCATTGGGCCCAGGGATGGGGTCTTGGACCCACTCCCATCTTCATGGGGGAGCGCAACGGCACTCCATCGCACTGTAACTTCTCGGGGATGGGGTCCTGGGCCCCCTCTGCTGTATTGCAAGAGGGTCATTACAGACTGATGGGGTAACCCAAATAACGTCAAAGGACCTGGCTACAATGCAGTAAAGACACAAGATGGTCTAGACGTCCCTTATTTGGCAAAGCCAAATCGGGAGACAACAAAATGTGACCGCTCAAATTAATTGATTATGTTACCGTAGTAAATTTTCACATATATTTTTTCGAGCAATACATCATCTTATAAACACACCAGAGACAGAAGACAACTCCTGTATTCTAGAGACAATAATCTCATTTATATTCTTTTCTTGACATAAAACTTTTTTTTAGATAAAACATGCAAATGTCAATGATAATAATATAATGGTTGCTCAGAGCAAGTGAGGAAGGGGAAAAAGTGCTCATGTGCAGAGTGAGTGAAAAAAGGAAAAGTATTAAAAAGGAATAGATTAAAGAAATCGGTATCCTATTCCTATACGGTGGCCACTGGCTGCAAGGATGATGAAAAAATGGTAAGCCAGTACACAATTGACCTGTCTACAGAACGATTTAAATGTACTCTCTCATATTATTTCCTATGAAGGATGCTCTTGCGTTCAGAATTCATCCTCCAGATTGGGTGAAATGAAGTACAACATAGTACAGGTCTTAGGCTGAGGGGCATCGACGTTTCGACCCTGCTTAGGTGTAGGGGCTAATTTTGAGCCTCCGCATGCGTGTCTTCATCAGGACATAGAGAAAATGAGAGGCAACCTAAATGATGTAGGATACAGTTAGGCAACGCCTGTCTGGTGTGTGAGATACTATATAATCAAAGTAAAGTATCGGATCAACTGACCGCCACAGAGTTTGCTGTCGAACTTATACCTGTTATCTGTCTTGTGTGTTGAATATGTATTGTGCCTTACTCTGTATAGTGCGGCCTCCATGCATCTCCATCCACTTTTTCGTGTTACGGATACCCTTTCTGTGCAAGGAATTCAGTTGCTTATTTAAATTAGAGCCATGTCTCCATTTTTTATCCCCCATCATTAGTTGAAACATTGTGGAAATGTTTTCATATTATTTTTGCCTCTTTAATCCACTGTGGAGATGATGTAGTCTGTTTTCCTCCCAACCCGGCGAGCAGATGACATTTTTCCCGTCAATCAGGCCGCCGCCTGATGTTGATAGACTCCAAGTGCACGCGCTGCGTGACCGCAGCGTATTTCTAGTCCTGAATCTCCCACGCAATCGTCAGTTCCAGACAGTTGCCGTCTGAACTTGAGCGCTTTCGGACTAATTATCCATAATTTGAGGTATGTGTAGGTCTCGTGGCTTTAGATAGTAGTGATTTTGATAATAGCCTGTACACTCTATTTATTAGGATAACGGATACTCATCTCTTCCGTTTATGTTTAGCCACCTTTGTTTACCCCAGTGGTGTAACGAAACTTGAGGGGGCCCCCCTGCAAAGTGCATGCTGGGGGGCCCCCACACTCGGGACCCAGTCAGGCGGTCTCAGGCCAGGGGTCTGCCCCCTGTGCACAGTGCCAGAGGGGGGCCCAGGAGTTCAGGGGCCCACTGTCCCACGGGGGACCCCCGCACTGCGTAGGCTGCGGGAGCTATCGTTACGCTACTGCTTTCAGGAGCTAAGCAGGCCATTACGGCGGAGCAGGTCTAGGCCAGGTTCCTCTTAATCTAATGGCTAGGAGGGAACGATGTCAACACTTCTAGAAACAGCAGTTGTGCTTGAGTCCAATGTCAAAACTTATCTGCCATCATCAAAGATGACTCATCTGCGGGTGTGAGAAGTTACAAGGTGAAAAGTTTCGCAACTTCCACAAATGTTTTATTAAATGCCTTGTAGAACTCCCTTTTATCACATTTTTTACACTTTGTCAGCTTTGCACATCGCGAAGCTGGCGAAGTTGATAAAAGGGAGTTCTGCGTGACAACAGGAATATGCTTGGCTACTTCTCAGAGCTGCCCTTGTGCCACTCAGCAACTTGGCTATGGAAAATCATACACCAAGATAAATGCTTGCCTTCTCTGCCCATCAGTGGTATTAACCTTTAGGATGGTGCATGACCACTACAGCATTTCCCCCCTGCTGCTCAGGCTTCGGGGTACCCCTAAGTTATAGCGAAGAAAACTCGCTCTACAAAGCCATTAATCCTGAACCCGGATGTCCTACCCTTCTTCATGGGACAACCAAGTGCAGGGAATCAGAGCCTAACTATACCTCATCAAAATTCGGGCAAAATATGAATGCCTGACGTAGTTTCCTTATTTTGCACAATTTCATGGTCAATTTTTACACCTCACACACTCCTAACATAAATGAATCCCAGGAGCATCCCGACACATAGAATGCCCTAAAAGATACAGTTCTATTCCTGGGCATTTTTTTTATAGTTTGCTTAGGGAGGGCCATAGGGCTAGCAGAATCCTATGCTTAAGCACCTAATTTTAAGACCACACGTTCCGCCCTTTTCCATGGAGGGCATGGAGTTTTTCTATTGGCTACATAATGATGAAAATGAAACATTGTTAAAGCTTGGGATAACATATGTGTGAAAAAAGTGAATGTTGCTTTTTGGTTAATATTTCATTTATTGCATGCAATCGAACAGACTGAAACTTGAAGTTCTAATTCAAATAGATGTCTAGACCTGACACATATTTGAATTTGCTGGCCAGCATAGGGTTTGGTAGTTAATTACTCATATGGACTTAGAGTTGAAATTCTACTAGAAAAGTTGTATAACATATGTGTATTGTGCTATCCATACTTGTGTTGTGAGATGACGCATAAAAACACAAGGAATCTCTAATTTACTAACAATCCTTCACTACACTTCTTTTACTGTTTGTCACTGTTGCTCTCTCACTAAACGTTTCTCCTTCTCATATCCATCCTTCTCGCTCCATCTCAGACATACTCCCTTTCTCTCATTGGCTTTTTTCTCACTCTCCCTCTCCTACACTTTTTTATCTTTGACCTTCATTTTTATAATTTTATGCACTTAGTGACACATGTATGTGGAATAAACTTCCATCATTCTTCAAGTCTCTTAAGGCATGTCAGCTAATTTGCAATGTAAAGAGCCAAACTGGATATAACACATATAAGACTCTTGAATGTATTTAAAAAATGCATACCTTTGCTGTGGTAATGGAGGAAGGAAAAAAGCAGAAAGGAGAAAGCAGAAGGGCTCTTGACTCTAGAAAAGGCTCAGCCGATCACTGAGAATTGGTCCTCGAAAGAGTCCTAGCTGGGAAGACCAGGTGCCTAGAACAAAGCCTTAAATGCCCAAGGGTCACCAGTTTGAGAAAAAGGGACCCATAGTAATTTTTCACATCTCCAGAGGACTGGGACAAGGTGCTAAGGTTTACCCATGGAGATCACATTCTAAGTGGGAAAGAAAAATCAGGTTTGTCCTACTTGGAGCAGAGGAACCAATATTTCCATAACTTATGTCTACTTTGAAACAAGGCCAGCCCAAAATCCTGCACATAACAAATTAGGATATATCTGTGGGGGCCCGGGTATATGAAATGCGATGCTTTGCTGCAGATTGTTGTAGCTAAAATGTAATAAAGAGAGTTCTATAAAATGAAAAGGCCAGGAGTGTGACGTGGTTGCAGATCTGTGGTCTCGGCGTTCGGCCTGTGTAAACCTATTACCTGAAAATGAAACATGACGGCCGAACAAGGGGGTAGGGGGGGTGGGGGTGAGTGAACTGTCACTCAGAGCACACCACACTGCGGCGGGTGGAAGCAACCAGAGCGACCCTTGCTGGAGGGAAGCAGCGTGGAGTGAAAGTAGACCCCGTGGGTGGGGCGAGGGAGGTGGGGTGGTGGAGTGGGAGAGGGGGCTGGCGGGAAGGACAGGATGCAGAAACATGCCGCTTCTGCAACGGCCATCAGAGGGTCGGGGGGCTTTGAAGGGGGTGGGGTGCCAGTGCACCCGTTCATGTTCACTCAGAGCACACCACACTGTGGCGGGTGGAAGCAACCAGAGCGACCCTTGCTGGAGGGAAGCAGCGTGGAGTGAAAGTAGACCCCGTGGGTGGGGCGAGGGAGGTGGGGTGGTGGAGTGGGAGAGGGGGTGTTAGAAATGGGGGTCTCTAGTTGGCAATGGCTGGCCACTGTCCAAGTAGGGACCCTTCTTCCTAAGTCAGAGTAAGAGGGCTACCCTCCTTGATACCCCTGCTCAACCCTGTGGTAACGTAGCACGAGCAGGTAGGCTTATCTCAGAGGCAGGGTGTGAAGCATTTATGACCATACACAGTAACACAGTGAGGAACACTACAGAGGGACACCACACAAGTAGTTATAAAAAATAAGTATCTTTATATAAAGGCAGATTTATCACAAGACCAATAACTGTAAAAGCCACAATACTGTCAAAAATAGGATAGCTGTTGAAGGGCTGTCAAAAGATAGTTCAAAGGTTGCAAGAATAAGGTTCAAATTCAAGGCAGGGGTCTCTGCGCCCCTTTCTCGTTCAGAGGTTGCAAAAATAAGGTTCAAATTCAAGGCAGTGGTCTCTGCGACCCTTTCTCTCATAAGACTGTCAAAAATAGGATGGCTGTTGAAGGACTGTCAAAAAATAGTTCAAAGGTTGCAAAAATAAGGTTCAAATTCAAAGCAGTGGTCTCTGCGACCCTTTCGCTCACAAAGTACCTGGGTTTAGTAGCAAAACCAACAAAATGTCGCAAAGAAGGGGTAGCGATGATTCTCGGCACGCGAGGCCGGCGATGCGTTGAAATCCTTGCCGCAAGGGAGGATGATGCGCCGATCTGCGTGATGCGTGCGGAGACACTGCGACCAACTTCTGCACGCTAGGCCGCCGATGCGATGACTTTCTTGCCGCGAGGGAGAAGTCGATGCGACGATCCTGTTGCGCTGTGCGATTGTGTTGCGATGCGAAGAGATGACGCTCCGCGAGGGAGCGACGAAATCCGGTGCGATGCAATGAAAATGGCGGACGCACGGCGTCCGCAAAGCGATGTCTTGAAGCGATGATTTCTTTAGGGGTTGCGAGCGCTCGGCGACAGCAGCACGATGATTTTTCCAGCGCGTCTCAGCTGCAGCGGCTCGCAAAGGGGCGTTAGCGATGGTTTCGTGTTGCGAGCACCCAGCGGCGGCAGCGCGATGATTTTTCCAGCGCTCTCGGCTGCAGCGGCTCGCAAATGTGCGTTAGCGACGATTTCCAGCACTCTTTTCTCTGAAGCAAAACTAGAGGCCCTGGAACTCACAGGAGCCTCATCAGCAGATAGCAATCCTCGCAGGGAGGAAGCAGGAGGTTGGTGGTGGAGTCAGATGTGCCTGAGGCTCCAGCAGGAGGCTAGCTCTTTTCCTAGCCCTTGGGTAATTGCTGTAACAAAAATAAAAGTTCTCTCAAAAGTTCCTTTTCCTCTTCTTCAAGGTCCAGTGGTCACTGCTGCAGGCCAGTGCAAGAAACAACACATAAGCACAAGGACAGTCACTTCCTGCAGATTCCTCCAGTGGCACGGACAGAGTTTCCTCTCCAGATCCAAAAGCAATACCAATTGTAGGGGTTTGAGCACAGATATTTATACCCCAAAAGTCTTTGTTCTCAGAAGCTACAAGTCACTGAACCTAGCCAGAACCAGTTCTGCTCAGGCCTGGAGCACTTTGTTTGCCAGGCTGCATTCTTCCTTTCAGAAAGAGGGGGTCTGCTAGCAGACACACAGTAGGAGGTGGAGCCAGCATTCACCTTGCCAGGCACAGCCCTATTCAGGTCAAGGAGCCACCCCTCCCCACACTCTAAATGCAGATCTCTCTATTCAACCCAGGTCTGACTCAGCCTGCCCTGCCCCTCTAAAACCAGACAGCCAATACACATAACAGCAGAGCACACTGGAAGGCTTAGGCAAGAAAATACCTACTTTCTAAAAGTGGTATTTTCAAACACAGAATATAAAAATAAACTTCACTAAAAGATGTATTTTAATATTCTGAGCTCAGGCATACTAAATTCGTTTTTCTACCAAGTTCCTGGGGTCAGTTAGGACTATAGAATGTAATAGTCAAACTGCCCATTCTAGCCTATGAGGAACAGGTAGCCTTACAGTAGTGAAAAACGAAATGGGGCATAATTCACTACCAGGACATGCTACACACACCAAGGCATGTGCTACCTTACACATACAATGCACCCTACCATAGGGGTGACTTACAAGATGCCAAGGGAAGGTTCAGGGGCTGGGAAGTGGGTGCACTTCACAGCCAAGATGGCAGTTCTGGACTGCACACAGACACTGCAGTGGCAGGTCTGAGACACACTTTACAAGCTGCTTCTGTGGGTGGCACACATCAGTGCTGCAGGCCCACCAGCAGCATTTGGTTTACCAGCCCTGGGCACACACAGGCCACACTACTAGGGACTAACAGGTAAACCAAATAAGCCAATCAGGGATATACCAATTCACATAGTCATATTTACAAAGGGAGAGCATATACACTTTAGCACTGAACAGCAGTGGTAAAGTGCCCAGAGTCATAAAACCAACAGAAACAGGTCAGCAAAAATACAGGAGGCAGGCAAAAAAGTTTAGGGGTGACCCTGCAAAAAGGGCCATTTCCAACAGGGGGCTGGTGGGAAGGACGGGATGCAAAAACATGCCGCTTCTGCAGCGGCCATCAGAGGGTCGGGGGGCTTTGAAGGGGGTGGGGTGCCAGTGCACCCATTCACGTTCACTCAGAGCACACCACACTGCGGCGGGTGGAAGCAACCAGAGCGACCCTTGCTGGAGGGAAGCAGCGTGGAGTGAAAGTAGACCCCGTGGGTGGGGCGAGGGAGGTGGGGTGGTGGAGTGGGAGAGGGGGCTGGCGGGAAGGACGGGATGCAGAAACATGCCGCTTCTGCAGCGGCCACCAGAGGGTCGGGGGGCTTTGAAGGGGGTGGGGTGCCAGTGCACCCGTTCACGTTCACGTGAAAAAGTGTTACTGTGTTTGCTCAATGCATGGCCCCAGAGTGTCTACACAATTAAATGCTACTACACAATCTCAGAACTGACTCAAGCTCACGGCTAGTGTGATAAACTGAACCTAAGGCAGGCTTTATATTCCTTGGAGAATAAACGTTTCTAATACAATCATACCGTGGCTGAGTACAACGCTTCGTTGTCTAGTTACATCATGTGGCTAATAAAAGTTTGTGAAGTTAAATCCTCGTGCTGACCAGTCGATGTTCGACAGTGTTGTTAGTGTGTGTCCCAGCTCAGACAGACCTGAATCGATCAACTGTTGACTGTGGCTGTTAAAACAAAACAAAAAAACGCCGAAACCCAACATCATAAATTAGAGGGATTAACCAACTACACTACGGGCTCGATCGGCCTGGGTTGCTATGCTTACTGCTAGACACAAATAAATACTGACATGTGGTATATATTCAGCTGGTGATGAGAAAAGAAAGGGGACCACGGATAAGCAAAATTCCACCAGCTTTCGGGTTCAATAACCTAATAGGCTCGACAAATGTTATTAGCTGTTAATCACAGCCTACCAGCTCGGCGCTGGCTAGCTGTTTACCAGTGTTTGTTACCAGTGACGCCTGGGCTGGTATTCTGGGATTCGGCAATACTAAGATAACTGCTGATGAATATTAATAACTTAATTTCCATAATGTGCAAACTTAACTACAGTTGATGTTGTCATTACCTGGCATGTCTAATAGCATATGCGACTAACACCCAACGCTATTGCACTTCTTTCATCATCCTAAAAAACCTTTATTAATCGATGGCACTTCATAGATCCATTCCCTCAACAGAGCTCCAATAGAAAGGATGAAAGTCTGAGCCAGCTCCGCCGAGTTTCCAATGGGTAGCGTATAAGTGACCTAAGATCTCTGGGTAATTGCACCTAGGACCTTTCCTTCTGACTCTGATAACTGCAGGAGCTGCTACACACAGGCTTTCCAAACCCAAGGGATCCTTCCACAAAAGACAAACACTGCATTGCGCACAGTGACCACTTGCAGTATGTGAACCCTGACGGGCACATTTAGGAAATGCGTCCTCCGTGGCAGCAATCTGTGGAAGTGGTGAGATGTCTGGGGAACTTCAGGAGCTTTGCATAATCACGTGTGATCCACTTCCCTTCATAGAGCACGGAAGGCCGAGGACTGGTCTTTTTTCTAGGCCCATCTAGGTTTCACAGGAAAGGGAACTGAGCCCACGGATATTAAGGGATTTGCCCAGGACCACACAATTAGATCAAGCGTGGAACGTGATATTAGAATTTAGCAATAGCGGGCGCATCCTTCCACTCCGTGTCCTATTAGCTTTCATCAGTCAAATCACATTGTTGTGTATTGTAAGCAAGCCCTGGAACCTTCAGCTGTGTCATTAGAGATGAGCGCGGACGCCACACATTGCCCTCATGGTGGGAGCAGCATAGCATGTCTATGCACTACACATAGCATGTGCTGCCAGGCAATGCATTCAGTGTAATGATCGGAATATTGGTGTCAGTAGGAGGAAAGCTTGAATCCACATTTCTAACAGATATCAATATTTTTGTCTTTAAAAAGAATTGCTCTGTATCTCCCTCTTCCTCCCTTCCCATTCCTTTAGCCCTCCCTCTTCTTTTATCCCCCTCTCTAGTTCTCTCAATTCCTCTTTCATTAACCCTATTTCTCTTTACCATATATCTGCCTTTTTCTTATTTTCCATCTTTCGCTTCCTACCTACCTCCTTTTAGATCAGCCTCACTCTCCCGATCTTCTCTATATATCCTTACCTCCCTCTTTCACTGCCTCTGTGTCACTTTCCCAGTAATTTTCGGCAGATGATGAAAGGTGGAGAAGGTTAATTGGCCAGGACAGGTCCACCACCCACCTCTCTGAGACTCTCCACTCCGACCTCGGCTGAGCGCCACCAGGGCAGTGGCTCGCCGTTTCGGACCACTACTCCTGACCTGCCTCCTCCCTCGGACATACTCACTCACCTTAGGCCTGGCCTGCAGCTTCGGAGGCGAGCGGGCAGCAGAAGACAGGGCGACTGGGCGAGGCTAGCCACCAGGCAGGGGCTAGTACTGTAGTATACAGTCCTGCTAGTATAATTAAATTATCCTGGCACGGCGGCCGCACCCTTCTCAGTCAGTACTAGTACAAGTCACGCGCACTTTTAATTACAATGCGCATGACAATGGCAGGCATTAGTCCCCAGCCCCGCCCCCATTCTGAAGACTTCGGCACCGCGCAAACGCATAGACAACAACTGCGCGCCGCCACGCACACGCACCATTTAATTATGAAGAGCCGGCCCCGGTGTACTGCGCACCAACTATTTAATTAATTTATTAAAAGGCTCAGGCAGGGCGTGCACACGGTACTGCACCATAATTAATGAAGAGAGGCTTAGAGGCCGTCACCGTGGCGTGCGCGCACCGTTTAATTTATGGGGACTTGGGGAGGCCGTGCGCGCAGTCGAGCACCATTTTATTTGCGAAGACTGTCTTGAAGAGGCTTGCTTGCAGCCGTCTCCCTCCGCTGAGAGTGAGGGGGCCCCTGGAGCGTGGGGGCCCCCCCGCACCGCAGGGGCTGCGGGGGCCTGTGTTACGCCCCTGGTTTACCCAATCAGAATTTCCCGGTGATCTGTTCACTGCCACAGCGCTTCTTATGAACATTTTCCTCGCTCAAAGCAGAAACTCTTGATTTAACTGAATTAACCTTGCACGAGTTCAGCTGTGAGTTTTTTCTACGTTACCCTGTTCTCCCATTTCATTCGTAATATTTGGAGTGAACCAGACACAGTCGTGTGTTTATATTTCAGGTTATCTATTTTTGGAAGCTCTGTACTGAACAGGCCGACCATTCTGGGCACCTCACACGGTCAGTTGACCCGATACTTTACTTTGATTATATAGTATCTCACACACCAGACAGGCATTGCCTAACTGTATCCTACATCATTTAGGTTGCCTCTCATTTTCTCTATGTCCTGATGAAGACACGCATGCGGAGGCTCAAAATTAGCCCCTACACCTAAGCCGGGTCGAAACGTCGACACCCCTCAGCCTAAGACCTGTACTATTATGTTGTACTTCATTTCACCCAATCTGGAGGATGAATTCTGAACGCAAGAGCATCCTTCATAGGAAATAATATGAGAGAGTACATTTAAATCGTTCTGTAGACAGGTCAATTGTGTACTGGCTTACCATTTTTTCATCATCCTTGCAGCCAGTGGCCAACGTATAGGAATAGGATACCGATTTTTTTAATCTATTCCTTTTTGATACTTTTCCTTTTTTCACTCACTCTGCACATGAGCACTTTTTCCCCTTCCTCACTTGCTTTGAGCAACCGTTATATTATTATTATTATTATCATTGACATTTGTATGTTTTCTCTTAAAAAAAAATGTATGTCAAGAAAAGAATATAAACGAGATTTTTGTCTCCAGAATACAAGAGTTGTGTCTTCTCTCCTTCTGGTGTGTTTATAAGAGGATGTATTGCTCTAAAAAATATATGTGAAAATTTGCTGCGGTGACGTAATCAATTAATTTGAGCGGTCACATTTTGTTGTCTCCCGATTTGGCTTTGCCAAATAAGGGGCGTCTGGACTATCTTGTGTCTTTACTGTATTGCAAGAGGGGGCGGGACTGCAGTCCCTCATTACGGAAACTTCTCGGGCCCAGGGATGGGGTCCTTGCCTCCTTCTCCTCGAGTGGGGAAAGCGTGACAGCACTTCCCCTTAGTTTCTTGAATCTCGATTCTTGAGTCCTGGCCCACACCGAGAGCAAGACAGAAAATGGCGGCGGAGTCCCATGCACTTCGTCGCCGGTGCAGAGAAAAAAAGGTCAAAGGTCTCCAAGCTTCACAAGGGCATAACTTGGGCCCCGTTAGGCCGATGTGGATGGTCGGTTTCTCGTTTTGCTCCTGGTGGCCAAGTCCTAGCCATCTGGAGCTCTTTCCTCAGGCCTCCTGGCCTCGAAGGTGACAAACCTGGCAGGGAGCTGGTTTCACTGGCTCCCTCCGCCAGCCTTTCACTTTGCTTTTCCTCTGGGCTTCTCTCTTTCCTTGTACAGCTACCCAGTCTTTCCCCCAACTGGTCTCGGGGGGAGGGTATGGGGACCAGCTTCCCTGGTCCTGGGAAGTGCCCCACTGGTCCGGGGGTCAAACAAATTCAGAGTCCTTAGGCCAGATGGCAGTCATGGGGTTCGTCCTTCCAATTGTTCATGGTGTCAGCATTCAGTCCCATTGTTCAGCAGAAAAACACCACCAAGAGAGCTCTCCCCCTTGCCCAGGACCTTTGACCTGGGGGCGGGATGTTCCAGCCGGAATGCATGTTTGACCTATCCTGATGTGCCACATCACCTCTCTGCCCCTGTCCCAACCTTCCTACACAGCCTGCTGGGATACTTCAAAACGGCATCACTCAGGAGTCACTTAACACATGTGCTATGGGGGTCTCAGCTCCACCCCTCACTGACATCACTGTCAGGGCCTTCCACAGCAAAACCTCAAAGGAGCCCCCTCTGGTTTGGCTTCAGAGGTCTGGGCTTCCTCCTTTGTTTAGTGGGCTTGGGCAGGCCCTCTTCCTGGCACAAGATGACAGCTGGCTGTTTGACGTAGAGTAGGTAGCCCCACGACTTTTCCTCCACAGGAGCTGACTTAAGCACTATTAATTGATCCCTTTATGGGGGGAGGCCTTTGTTCCTGCCGCTGGAGAGAAAAGTAATTTAACCAGCCCAGCAGGGTGACAAAAGACCTGATCTCTGATCCTAAGTTGAGCCAGATAAATAGGACATATGGGATGACCCATAAGCTGTACAGATAGGTCTTTGGACTTTACAGAATTGTTATTCACACAGGTTACATTGTACATCGGTATAACTCTGGTGTCTATAGACCAAGGGGAAGGGGAGCTGCACTCTAAGGCAGCCTTCGCCATAAATGTATAATGGAGTGTCACTGCAGACAAGACAGTAAAGCGTACTGACTTTTTCTATGAATGTACAGTAGCATTATGAGGCCTAACCCAGGTCAGTACCCAATCCTGGAGAGTCCCTCTGCGCCAGGCTATTTGTGGGCAGGTCCTGGGCTGCGCATGACAGGAGTCTCCCACGCGCAGCCCTCAAAAGTCTGCACACACATGTGCGCACGCGTTCACTTGTAATCAGTCAAGTGAATCTTACTCTTGCTGCGTCTCAGCTGCCATATCCTAAAAGGCGGACACCGGCGGTAAACAGATGAAGCCCATTTTACCATGAGTTTACCGTAGGAAAGTCTCAAGCTATGGGGCCCTCCCACGGTAAACGGCCAAAAACCATGTGATCAAAAAGTAAAAAATCTTGGCGGATTAGATGGGCAGAACCACCTTCTCACAAGTGGTCTAACTGCAGCCTAGCAGTGGACAGAAAGTTAACCTTGAGACAGAATAGTGCATGGTTGAAAACTACCTTCTGAAGCATTACAATAGTACAACATTTATGAATTCCCTTTAGGTATGCAGGACTACATTTAACACCGGGACTGACTGAACTCCTCACACCTGACACAGGGTTGCTTGAGATCTGTGTTACTCTTGACAATATGTAAAGGTCAGTCAGTGTCTTACTGCTACAGAGTACAATGCTCGATAGACCCTTTATTTTAGCTTTAAATTTAAAAAAAGTTAATTCGTAATGTTGAAGGGAACACCTTTAGGAAGTTGCTGGTGGCGTTTTCCAACTGGCATGTGGTATATTTCCAACAGATGTACAATTATAAAAAATAACTCCTTGCAGATAATTAGAAAGGTGTAGGGCTGTGGGGAATCACTGCAATGCAGGTTCTGGATGGAGTGGCAGCGCCACTATGTCTGTCACTGCGAGCTTTGTTCATTTTAATGCATCACTGGCCCATCGCGACAGAGGCATGGTGTCCAATGCAGGCCTCCGTCGCTGTTTTTGAGACTGTGTGCAATGATGGGTACAGCCGGTTTACGCCATGCAAACATCCATTCCAGCAGTTTGTCTGTGCACATTTGGTGACTAACACATGGGTTCCGGAGTAGCTTAGTACCCTAACCCTCTTCAGAAGTCAGACTTGCTTGGCAACCCAGAAATTCTCAGAAATAATGTTTGAGTTTTCTTTTATGAATGCCTAGAACTACTGAATTTTTAGTCCATTTATCACAGATATAGTGCTGAAAATCGCACCAAAAAGATGCCAATTTTTAAAAAATTGCTTCACGGGGGAGAACCTCCCCGAACCCCCCTTATTGCCATCGGGCTCGCTCGCATGAGTTGATTCGCTCTGCATACGCCCCACCAGTTTCAAATTCCACCAGCCGCCCCTGGGTACACGTTAACATGTTTAAGTTGCCCCTCAACCTTGTGCATGGAGTTCGTGCAGCCTATGTCCCTCAAGCCATCTCCGTTTCTAAAAGTGTTAAGTAGAACAATTTGCATTTACACCACATACAACGATGCCCGGACAGCTTCAGCTGAATGTTTTTTATGAGGCTGATCGATCAGTGCTACATGCTCTACATCGGCAACCTCCGGTGTGAAGCACAACCCCCAACCAATGCTGCCGCTCATTTATTTGTATGTGTCTGTGTCTACTGGAAACACTCTGGGCTGCAGCTTGCAGTTCTTTTAAGCTAGGGTGACCAGAATTTTAAAGCAAACACAAAAATAGAAGAAGGACTATAATTTTACATCAAGCCAGCGCACAGAATGACAGCGCTCCTCAGCAGAGAATTACAAAACAGGCAGTAAGAACATACATAAGATGCAATTTTTAAACCCAGTAGCTTGCCTGTGAATTAAATTGCTTTCTTGGAACAACTGCTAACTATCCCTGCTTTGTAAAACATAAAAAACACCTCCCCCCGTTTTTAGTCGACCCTCTCCAAAAACCGGGACATGAGCTAAATTTCTCGAAATCTGCCCGGACAGCTGGTGAAAAACGGGGACCGTCCTGGCAAATCAGGGACGCCTGGTCACCCTAATTTAAGCGTGCTCCGTGGAGGCGCATCGACGGTAGCTTTTCTTGTCCAGACCTCAGCTGGAACCCCGGACCTCGCTGTTTGTTCCAGTGAATCCCTACTCACTGTGTGCGCAGCGTTGGTCTCCCGGCTCCCCGTTTCAGGCTAAATACGGAGGCGCCATGATGTGCTTTTCTTTTACTGAAATCCATCAATAAATACTGTGCCGTGTGAGGAGTGGCAACTTTCAGCAAAGTGTAAACTGCACGCATTTTAACCCCTTCGCTGCGTTCGGCCAACGGCCGTCGCGAGCACTACCTCGGTAGTGCTGTGCACGTCCGTTGGCCGACGCGACCCCACCCACTCCTTTGAAGTGCCGCACTGCGGTGGAATGTTCGCCGCGGTAAAGGGGTTAAAAGACACGCAAGTAGAGCCCAAAGACCATAAAAAAAAACAGACCTCAGTCATTGAATGCACAGCAAATGTGCGATAAGAAACGAGATTTATAGCCCTGTTTACAGCAGTGAACCACGAGCACTCTCTCAAGTGCTCCAGATTAAAGACGAAAGGAGTTCCTGAACAGATGTTAAAATGGTTACCAGTGTATTTATTTAGTACTTAGTCCCTGCTGTCGGGGCGTGGTAAACACACAAGAGGCATGACAAATGCATGCCATGGACAAATGAGGAGAAAGAATAGGAGATTGGCAATGGAGCCAGCAAATGGGAAGCCTTAAGGCAAGCTGTAGCCCATAAAGTAGATACAGTATGTCTCAGAGACAGCGCAAGCGCTGTCTAGCCGAGACCTAAAAAGGACTCACTGTGTAACAACTGAAGTAAAAGGGCCAGTCCCCATGGGAGGTTACGAATGAAGACAAGGCGGTACTAAGAAGGAACTAACAAGCCTATTAATGAATCAGAAGCCAGCATTTACGAAGGACAATGACACAAGCCAATGACAAATATGGGCGGAGAGTGGGCGGGGCTTCAAGTACATACTCCAATACGGCATGGCTCGCAGAGCAGCTAATGCGCAGCGTAGGCTTGACCTAATAAACAGTGTAGTTTTCTCTGCAGTTTCTGCACTTTTGACCTGACAAGCACCTTGTCCTTGATTTTTTGCTCTGTGAAGGTAGGTTCCATGTTGTTTTACATAGTGTATCACATTTCCTTCATTTAGGTGTAGCAATGTGGTCTTAATGCTATAAAGAATAATGTCTTTCTTCTCAAGAAAAATGCAGTAAAAACTGGCCTGTCTTGCCAAATATGGCAGTATCAGCAGACCATAAACACTGACGTGTCTACGTCCAACTACAGATTGACTGATACTTGGGGAAAAAGTTTCATGGTCCAAGCACAAAGGCAGGAATATTCTACGCTTATGACTATCAGTGAAGGTCCTACGAAGCAGAACCTCTGTTTTCCCTGCCACTCCTGTGCCTCGGCATCTTCTCTCCATTTCCTTCTGCCGCGCTGTGTTCAAGGAGTGAGGAACAAGTGGGTAATAATGAGTGCATAATAGTTTGTGCATTTTGGACGCAGGAACAAGGTGATGCTATTGGTGCAGAGAGATGGCAAGTGACGTATAAAGAGGCATTTTAAGCTGCAAGAGAGGGGACTGCTAAGAGTGTGGAACGATTTGCGAAACAGGAAGTGGTATTTATAACTCTTGAATTTCAGATTGCGAGCCAACCAGGTTAATGTCCAAGTGAAGGAGCCTGACAGGCTGAGCAGGACCAGAGTGGCAAAGTTGAGGACATTCGTTAAGGGGAAGAGAAGCAGAGATGAATTTAGCTTTAGCCATAGACAACATTTCATAATACATGTGACTGTCAGCCTACTGAACTGCCCTCAAACCAACCATGGTGGCAGCACTGAATTATAAGCAGCAGGAGAGGCCTTTTCCCTGCTGCCAGTGGAGGGCGAGTACCTTACTGACCTCCCCTGAGTAAACTGTCTGTTTAATGTTTGGCAACTAAGTCTTTCACAGCATCCTATGTGTGTGGACACTGCAAAGGTGTGGGGCAATATGAGCAGAGTAGAATGCACCAGGAAAGTTTATCTCATTAATGTCCGTGAGCACAATGGAATCCATAATGGGATCTCTGCGGTGGAGTATAAAATGGAGGTTGAAGGTAGCCGGCCAGATGAGCAATTGGTGGCATTCCTGAAGCTTTTGTGTTTAGCAAGATTCAAGTGTGTGAAACGACTGAAGGCAGTGGTTTCTTGAGATGGACAAGTATAGCAATTTTTCCCTTTTCCTGTTAAAGCTGCCTTCCCTTTTGTTCCCATGTTCTGGGTCTCTCTCTCAGCTGGAGATTCCCACACCAACTCTCTTACATACGGACACGTAAAGACAATGACTACCAATAGAAACCACAATTAGAATTGACAAATCCTATCTGGAAACAAAGTATAAGAAGGGGACTGAAACCATAGGTTTGCGGTCACGGACTTCTCACTGACCAGAGCTATTCATCAACTCACAGGGTGCCCTGGGAGAAATGGCTGGGTTGCCAGAGAAGATTGTTTGACAAACATCTACAGCGGAGAGCCCTGCTGGAGGGAAGACGATCTGCGTTTGAGGGGCACCCATCGCTTCCCGAAGAGCTGTGCACCACTTCGCACTGAACCACGACTGGCTGTGTCCACGCTCAGTGCGTCGCCTGTGCCAGCAGATTTCAGTGCGTCTCATGATCTTTGACACCCACTATGGTGACTGTGACCCCTGGAGACTCTGGAGTGTAAGCTCTGTGAACATCTGTAGTCCCCCATCGGAATCACGCCTCACCATTACTGAAGACTCCTGGGGTGAGCTCTTGTTCCGTTTGGGTAGCAAATTTGTTTGGGCCCGTTGCAGCTGTGAGAAGAGCTGTAACTGCTCCGAAGCTCAACTGCAAGTGATCTGCAATTTTGAGAGTTGTCTGGGAAGAGGCTACCTGGCAGTGGCTGTCTTTCCTAGTCTAAAGACACCAGCACAGCATAACGAGTATTTGTAAAGCGCATGTTCACTCACGGGTATCTTGGCACTGAATAACAGATTTTTATTGTTACCCAACCCAATGGTACTCATTTTATCGACCTCAGAAGGATAGAAGGCTGAGTGGACTTGCCGGAATTTGAACCTGTGACTGTGAGGTCGAACACAGGCCCCTATAGGGGACGCATTAGTCCACTAAGCCCCCGGCAGACAGCCACAGCAGTGCATAACATTCTACTAATAACTACATAGTATGTTAGCGAGTTCTGAGTCTCTAACCTCACAGCACCTTCCTGAGTAAGGGAACAGCAGAGGTAAACTGACTCAAAAACTCGACTAAGTTCAATTATTACCCACCAGATGTCAGCGAGGCAGTTAGGGGTCAGCTGCTAGAGAGAGCGGGTCGCTGCAGAAAAAGATTAGTATTCGCATGTGCTCCTCAAAGAGGTATTAAGAGAACTAAAGAAAGATACTGGGGGAAGTGCTGCAGAGCAACAGGGTGGCAAGAGGCAGGGAGACGAGGGCTGCTACTACCAGGTGACAGTAGGTGGGGGCCACTGAGGCAAATGCTCTGCCAGAGATATTTGGGAGTACAAGCGATTGAGCAGTATGTGGCGATGTCAAAAAGAGCAGAGTACACAAGGATATGAACGGAGTAGTGTTGTGGTGAGCGCTTACGAGAAAGTTAAAGGCGTGGATGAGAACAGTTTTGGAAATGTGTTGGTGGCAAAGCCTGGCTCGAGAAGTTATGTGAGGTGAGATAAGGCTTAACCTATGCAAAACGAGAAGCTTGAGGATCACATTGTGTTTTGAGGAACAGTGATCTACTGATTGGAAAGTGCATAAAACGGCAAAGTAGATGTGGAGAACAGATATGGAATAGCAATTGAGATTTCAAAAGCTTTGGTAAATAGCATTTTGAAGCAATATTCGTATTTCTATGTTTAAACTGTATCCGTTTCAATTCTTAACATCCACTGCACTGGGCAGAAGAAAATAAACGTTTTTCAAAACCACCTACAAACACCTACGCAACAAAGCACTGTCCAGTAAACATCACTCAGATTTTATTTCCCCAAATACGATTCCTGTTTCAGAATCCCTCCTATGGACAACTTCCATCCTCGAACGTTTCTTCTTCTGATTTTAGAGTTGTTGCCACAACAGTGTAAATGAGGACATGACTGTACTGCCACCGGCAGCTTGTGCTTAGTGTGTGGCAGTGAGGCCCATTGTCTACATGCACCCAGACGGCCCTGTAAGCGTTAGCTGACTTTCTCCTATATATAGTGCATTAGAAATGCAAGTAAGCACTTCCTCTTTTAAACATTATCTTTTTCATTAAAGAAAAAAAGATCCAAACGACACAGAGTGGCCTCCTTCCTGCCACACAAGAAGCATGCTGCATGCATAAATTAATATCAGAATCTTCACTCACTGTTTTTATTAAGCAGTACTATCATCGGCTCACATCTAAAATTCATTTTATGGAGTATTTTCTACTGGTTAAATACCATAAAAAAATAACTCAGTGCCACATTATGTACACTGGCATATGGCTTCATTTCTGTCCAAAAAGCCTATCTGTCTAACCTGACCCCTGACGGATGAGATCCCCTGTTAAACTACTCTGGGGTGCTGGCAACAGAACTTTCATCTGCTGAGAGTCCCTTCTTACACACTCGTTCACCTGTACTGGAACTGACGTCAGTAGGACTGGAACATTCTTAGGGTCCCTGAAAGGAGACTTGTCACGCGCCTCAGTTTTTATGTAATAGTAGGCCTGCATGCAGTCCTCTGGCCCAGACCTGATTCTTGACAGTGCCTAGGGGTTGTAGTTTCAGCATAATACCTGGCACTCCCAGCCCATGTAATTTTGAGCAGGGGGATATGGGACAGTTGTGAAAGGTGCACTTCCCCTGCTTTTCTGCTCCACTCTGTGTACAGAAAATTAAAACCAAAACCACTGACATTTACTCTGACTATTTTAGCATACGTGTATTCCCTAGAGCATTGGCTAAATCGGCAGGCGCTGGAACTCGCCCCCCCTACTACGAAGGCAGTTAAATCTACCAGAGCCTCTGCCCCCTGGTTTACAGATACACAAAAAAAAAAAGCAAAAGCTCGTGTAAACATTTAGAAAGAGTATGGCGGAGGAACTATAGCCTATCGGACAAAGTCATCTACAACCAAGCACTAAAAGAACACTATAAGAAAGTTCGAGAGGAAAAAAAAATCTTTCCTCGCCATTAAAATTGAGCAGGCGGCCAACAAAAGCAGAGAACTTTTTAATATTGTAAAAAGTTTCTCGTCTCCTTCATCTATTAGTCGTCCTTTCGTCCCCATGAGCGATTGGACCAAGTGTATGGCCAGCTTTTTCCATGGAAAAATTTTAAGCATTCAGGACTCTTTTGCTGGTCAGCCATCAGAGCTTGAGGAAGCTAGTGATCCACCCTCTGTTGCTTGTCGCAACATGGATTCCCATCTCCTGCTATTCCCGGAGATTGCCCGTGAACAATCTCTTACATTTATGAAAAATCTTAAGTCAGGCTCTCCTTCAGATCCTTGTCCAGCAAAAGTTTTGTCTTCCATAGCTGAAGTGATCAACCCGGTAGTTAATTCAATCTTAAACACCGCACTGCGGGTGGGGCTTATGCCACAAATATGGAAACATGCCAAAATCCTCCCTCTTTTAAAGAAACCCACGGCAGACCCTGAGGTCACTAGCAATTACAGGCCCATCTCCCTCCTGCCCTTTTTCTCTAAGGTCCTGGAGAAATACGTGAGCGAAGTTACCACGAAATATGTAGAGGCCAACCATCTCCTGCACCCTAACCAATCGGGCTTTAGAGCCAACTTCAGCACGGAAACTGCCTTGTTAGAAGTCGCCGAGACTATTAAAGCCACGTTGGACAGAGGAGGTAACGCGGTCTTGGTGTTGTTAGACCTTTCCGCTGCCTTCGATACCGTTCCCCACAAGAGACTTCTGCAAAGACTTGAGGGGGGCGGGTTCGGAGGCACGGTATTGAAATGGTTTACTTCCTTTCTAAGTAACCGCTCTCAAACAGTCTGGTCACCACCTTTCACCGCAGAAATCCCCCCCTTGAACGTTGGGGTCCCGCAGGGATCAATTCTGAGTCCCACATTATTTAATTTGTATATGGCCCCCCTTGCCCTTCTCGCCGAGAAGCATGGCGCTAAAATAGTGTCATACGCGGACGACACTCAACTGTTGTTCACGTGCGAGAAGGGTTTTGAATTCAATGGGACCAGGATAAATAACTGCCTGAGGTTTTTCTTGATTCAGTCGCAACCACTTGAAGTGTAACTCTGATAAGTCAGAGATTATTTTCTTTGGCCCTCGTCCATTTGAAGCATGGCATACCTGGTGGCCGCAGGACATGTCCCCCACCCTCGTCTGAGGTCACTACTGTGAAAAACCTGGGGGTCAAATTGGATGCTGCACTTTCCATGAAGGCGCAAGTCCAATCAGTGGTGGGCACCTGTTTTGGGATGTTGAGAATGCTGAAGAATTTTCTCCCCCTACTTCCAGTCTCCCACCGGAAAACAGTTGTCCAGGCCCTCGTGATGTCGAGACTGGATTACGTAAATTCTTTGTACTTGGGACTTCCAGAGTACCTACTCGGCCGACTACAGATTATTCAGAATATGGCAGCCAGGGCCATCTTTTTGACCAGACCCAGGACGCATACGTCTCATCTCTTCTCTGCACTTCATTGGCTTCCGGTGCGGAAAAGAATTCACTTTAAAGCTCTAGTCCTGGTTTTCAAAGCTTTCCATAAGATTGGTGCCCCCTATCTAAGAGAAAGATTTCAGCCTTACATTCCTCCACGTACTTTGAGGTCCTCTACCCAGCGTCTGATCTCGACTCCGAAGGTCATGCTCTCCCGGGTAGGGGGAAGATCTTTTCAAGCAGTAGCATCTCGTCTTTGGAATAGCCTTCCTCCCCCCGACAGATCCCGGACCTCTTAACTTTTAGGCGGAATCTGAAGACGTGGCTTTTCCAGCTCTAGGCCTTTCCGTTTCTGTGGCTTGGGTGGATCTCTGTTGGTTGTTATGGTGGTCTTTTATCTCAGCGCCGGGACACTCTTGGGAGTAGCCACGCGCTTTATAAATTCCTGATAACATAACATAACCACTCCTTAATCAAGAAACATACCAACAGCATAATTACATTTCATTTTCTGCTCAGCGGGTCGAAGTTTCCTAACAGGAGCTGGACGTGCCATCCAAATCCCGAAGTGGTGCACCTCCCACTCGCCCTGAAAGGGCAGAGGGCTGGGCTGCCATGAGAGAACTTCCACAGGCTGAAGGGAGAGCTGGGCGAGAAGCATTCATTAGGGAAACAAATGCACCCACACGGCAGCTTCCCATGAATTAGAGCGCAAAGGTTGTGGGGTGGGGAGGAAGCGCTTCTGTTTCCACGCCAGCCTGGTTGTCTGCAGCGTCATTATTAGGAGCATATGCAAATTGAGGGGCCAATTAACAGGAAACAAAGGGTGGCCACGTCGCAAAGTAAACAAAAATAAAGAATAAAACAAGCAAGCGACGGCGCAAAGTAAACATTTTTTTTTTTAAACCAGGATAAAACAAGCACTGACGAGTGGCAGCGACAGTGCAAAGTAAACATTTAAAATAGTTCTTCCACACAACAGTTGAAGAACCAAAGTGCAGAGAAACTGTACTTTACCGCTGGGCCACAACCTTGAAGGGAAGTGACGTACCGGCAACGCCAACCAGTTAGGATGCAGCAAAGAAGAAGGACAGTGGAGTGAACCAATGGTAAGTATGTGGTAAGTAGCAGGCGGGAAAAAAGTCGGATTATTGATGACAGCAGGTCTTGCAGACAGCGTATGCGCTGTAGCTCGACCTAAAAACACATACATATATACTATTTCAGCCCTTTAGCGCAAAAGTGCATTCATATGTCTTTTTTCAACATGGAGTGATTGATTCTGTTAAGGGCCACTGGGAATATGAACATCAGTGCTCAAATTATGCAATAGTTTTGACTAAACTATGCAGCAAGTCAACTCATGTTATGCGCATAGGGCTTAAAATAATTCTGTTACTTTCTTACGTCTGCCTATGGGTTGCGGGAGATGTTGGGTGTGGGACAGTTAGAGTGCATGGCAGTACACATGAGCCATCTCTGTATTTTACCATGGGATACGGCTTGCTGAAGCTCACATGAAATGTCAGTCACGGGTGCACAGAGCTGTTTTTCTTAGCAGCGGCAGAACCACTGACGAGATTATTTCGACAACTGCGCCCCTGGGGCTTGCAGATTGTGCTTTCTGCTTAATGTCGTTCCAGACAGCATGCAGCTACTAATGCAAACAGTTAAAGCAGCCCCACTAACTTCTTCATAAAATGCATGTTCAGCTAAATAACTTAAATACCCGGACCAAGAAAAAGAAAGGGCCATCACGTCATGAAAAGGTAAAATAGAAATTTTCTTTGTCAGATTTAATAGTCTTTTGTTGTCCATTTAAGTAGATGAATTGCATCATGAAGCCTAGGAACATATAATCAAATATTGCTTTTCTGCCTGACAATGCTAAAATTATCTCTTCTTGTGAAGTATCTGCCCCTATGCAGAAGACAGAATTGTAACTCGTGGAATTTACATCCTACAAAAACAGCGCGATTACTATGCAATATCCATTTCCAACAATACATGTCACAACTTAGCACACTTTTCCACATTTCACCTACAAGTTATGTGAAAATATCTCAATATCTACTTATTTTGCTGAGAGTAGTTCATACATAAAGCATTCCAGGTTAAAATCACCATCAAATTCTTTTATCATAAACCTGTGAGAATATTTGCGTGGTTTCAGAGATTGGATTTGCAACCCTCAGGATAAATTCTCCTTGTCATGCAAACCGTACATGGAAATCCATGCATTTAAATAAGAAAAAAAAACAGCATGTTCCAGAACGCAGAGAGCGGTTTACAGAAAAAGTCAGGACTTGCTGGTTTTACACAGGGCATGGGGTCACTTGGTGACTATGTTCTTTTAAGTTTCAAAGAAAACGTTTATTGAGAAGGCAAAATAAATACAGATATAAAATAATACAATGAACAATACAAAATCATATGAGAGAATAATCACAATTTTAGATAATACTTATTACATAAAAGCATCAAGTACGCATGACTGGAGTGGAATGCCAGAATAAACATAGAGAAGTAGTAATATCATTCATAAAATACTGTAATCTTTATAAGATCTGCAAAAAAAGACATAGATGAATGCAAAGTAATATATTATTAATTTGAGGAATGTCACGGAGGTTGGGTAACTTCTTGTTGTATGGGAGTTTGAGAAAAAGACTGTCTAGCACTAGCGTCAATGTGATTTGTGACAGGTAACCATAGAATTAAGCGTTTTGTAGCTAAATGAATAGGATGAACAAGAGCCGTGTCTAGCCTATGATTATGGCATACAGCATACCACCAGGCCTGAAAGGATAGCTTGGTAAAATCCTTCCAATTTTTGGTGATCTGTTGAAAGGCAACTGCTAACAAGAGATCTACAATCTTGATATTATGAGTACAATTTTCCAAAGCAGGTGATAAGTTTCCTAAAAATAGGTGAACAATAGAAAAAGGGATACTAGAACCAAAAATTAAGTTAATTTGGAACCAGACGTTTTTCCAGAAAGTGTGAACATGTGTGCATGTAAAGAGTAGGTGTTTCATATCAGCAGAGGAGGCTGAACATGTCCAGCAGGTATCAGGAGTGTCAGGATGCCTCTTATGCAAAGTGACCAGATGTAATAAGAGTCTGTTGTAAATGAAGAATATTGTTTGTGTGGTGTTAACCGCTCTGGATGACTTCCTAATTTTAGTCCATATTTTGTTCCAAAAGGAAATTGGCCAATTCACCTCAAAATCCTCCTCCCAAGACAACTCTACTTTAGTTTTGTCCCTATCATTATGCAGGTTACGAAGGTAAGTATAAATAGCAGAGGCTCTGGGAGAAGAGTATAAAAAAGCATGTAACCTATTAACAGGGTGAGGAGTGGGATGGGTAAAAGATAAAACTTGAGTATAAGCAGCAAGAATGGCTTGTTTTAGGAGAGTGTATTTAGGTTGATACGAAGGTGGAAAGTCAAAAAGTTGGCTAGCCTGTGACAAAGATAAAATTTCGTCTTGAGAAAAAAGTTGATGCGTCCATATCAAACCTTTGCGTCTCCATGACTTCCAATAAAAAGGTTTGCCATGGAGTAGTATAAAATTATTATGCCATAATGTGGAATTAAGAAAGGAGTTTAGATCTGTGGGAAGTAACTTCGGATTGGGCAACTTGGTGACTATGTTCTGACAACAGGCCAGACAAAGTCAATTGATTTTGGACTACATTTTGTATAGACTAAGTTTTATTGCTGGTTCCATGAAAGAAGTACCATCTAATCATTTGCATCACATTTTCTTTCCTTTATGCATTCCTTCTCAATGTCTGTGACTCTATTTCAAAGAGTTTTGCTGTATTTTTTTTTCCTTTTTGCAGTTTTAAACAGCGCAAACTCGCCTTGAAGGTATTGGAGCGCTTTACATGAGCACCAGTTACATTACACAAGGATACATTCATTTTTAGGCAAGGTGTATTCAGTACATGGGCTTCAAGCCGGCCCATCGCTTGTCATTGGTTGTTCCGGGTGCTTTTCTAAGTGCCTTACTTTGGAATGGTAAATTGTGCCCATTTGTCCCTCCTTCTGGCCCGTCATCCCCTCCCATAGCGACTGGCCCTGTTACGGGGCTCATTTCGCTTCTGTCCATTTCAATTCATTTCGCACACTGTTTTTTCCAATTGCCTGCCCCTTGTTCTGGAAATGTTGCAAACGCGAGCAGCTGACCAGTGTTACTGCTTTCCCCTCCCATCCACCCACTGTTTCTCTGTCTGTTCTCCCCTTCGCACTTTTCACTTAGGATCTACAGAGTCGGGGTCACTGAAAATGGAGTTGAGCAGTTACAAAGTTAGAATGCTAGAAATGTGACTTTAGCTCCCTTCCACCCAAACTTTCGTTTTTAGCATTAATTATGTTTCACTCGCTCGGAACTCCGTTTCTGTAAACAGGGCTGAAAATCTTATTCTTTATCTGGTCACAAATGTGGCAGCTGTTTCCAGTGGTAATTCCCCTTTCTTAGTCCTCCTCTAGGCAGTGCTGAAGCTGTGTCTTTGTTACCAGTGGTAATTCCTCATTCTTAGTCCTCTAGCCAGTGCTGCTGCTTCTATGGTCCCAGTGGTAATTCCTCATTCTTAGTCCTATAGACAGTGCTGCAGCTGCTTTTCTGGTCCCAGTAGTAATTCCAAATTTTACGTCTTCTAGGCAGTGCTGCTAGCTGCTTCTCTGGCCCAGTCGATAGTTCCTCATTCTAAATCCTCTAGACAGTGCTGCTAGCTGCTTCTCTAGTCTCATCTGTAATTCCTTATTTTAAGTCCTCTAGGCAGTGTTGCAGCTGCATCTTTGGTCCTGTCAGTAATTCCTCATTCTAAGTCCTCTAGACAGTGCTGCTAACTGCTTCGCTGGTCCCATAGGTAATTCCTCATTCTAAGTCCTCTACACAGTGCTGCTAGCTGCTTCTCTGGTCTCATGGGTAATTCCTCATTCTGAGTTCTCAAGACAGTGCTGCAGTTGCTTTTTTGGTTCCAGTGGTAATTCCTCATTCTACGTCCTTTAAGCAGTACTGCAGCTGTGTCTCTCTTTATACATCCAAAACACTCAAAACCAAAACACATAGATAAAAGACATTGTCATTACAACGCCAATAGCTCTAACTCTGACAAATGCGAGACCTATTGCCTTGCATATGCTTGTTTAAATAAGGAGAGAGGAGTTGGGGCTGCCCAGAATGTGCATGGCCATGTCCCCACCCCTAATAGAAGGGTGAGCAGTCTTTCTGCTCCCCTGGGGGGCAGCTGGGGTCAATTGCCCAGATCTGGCCATTCCACCCCCCCCCCCCCAATTGGGGGGCAAAAAGCCTACTAGGCACCAAGGATTTCTTTTTAAATAAAAAAATAGAGGGGTGGGGCTGCCCAGTATGGGCACGGCCATGCCCCCACCCCTACTAAAAGGGTGAACAGTCTTTTAAAACAAAAATAGAGGGGTGGGGGCTGCTCAGAATGGGCATGGCCATGCCCACACCCCTAATTAAAGAGGAAACAGTCTTTCTGCCCCCCCGCAGGAGGCCAGAACGCATATTATTTTAAAAATAAAAAGAGTGGGGTTGGGCTGCCAAGAATAGGCATGGCCATGCCCAGGGCCGGTGCTAGGCATGGGCAGTGTGGGCAGCTGCCCAGGGCCTCGGGCTCAGCTGAAAAACAGGGGGCCCCGCTTCACAGTGAAAGCCCACCTGCTTCTCCAGGCCCCCCCTTGCCCCACTCAAGCACATTACCAATGCAAAGTGTCTTGACCTTGCTGGTCAGGGCGTGGTGGCATTCCTGGGGTACAGGGGTGGGGGGGAAGGGACACACAGAAGGGGGGTGGGGGGGACAACACAGCAGCTGGGCCAGCAATTAGGTTGTCTCACAGTGTCAGGGGAGGGGCAGCACCTCTGTTAAGTACCGGCCATTCTAGGCGCCCTTTCTGCAATTTGTTTCTAGGCGACAGAAGGCCCCTTTGTTTCTAGGACCAGCCGGTAACAGGTAAGGAGAGGAGGGAGCGGCCAGATCAACTGGCATTTCTTAACCTTTGCATCACCCATAGCTACGTTTTTCTGTAAATAGGAATGTGTATTCAAAATGTATGCAGAACTGCCATGGTAGGGCAGTGTTTTGCGTAGTGCCTTGTTACTGCTTGGAGGCCCAGGGGAGGGGTCCCCATCCACTGGGCCTCCAAGCACTGGATCAGGCTGCAAGGTGCAGGTGTGGGGGCCCCTTCCGTGGGCCTCGCAGCTAGGGATGCCACCTCGAAGTTTTCTACCGGCACTGCCGTATTTTCATCGATCGTGGGATGAAAATGAACAAAACCACCTATGTACATTATTTGAACAGCAATTAGAAATACTTTTAAACGTGTTAGAGAGCCACTTTAATGAACCATGCCTACTGA
Source organism: Calotriton arnoldi (assembly GCA_963921515.1). Taxonomy (NCBI): domain Eukaryota; kingdom Metazoa; phylum Chordata; class Amphibia; order Caudata; family Salamandridae; genus Calotriton; species Calotriton arnoldi. Next base: position 934,913 of record CAWUFW010007004.1, on the reverse strand, counting down.
AGCCTTTGGTGGTTCAGTCCACTATTGCAGCCCGGTGCCACGGCACGTCTTTAGGGTCCATTTGCTTGTTTTAGAATACATTGTTTATTTCATGATGCCTCTTTTCAGTATGGATTATGAGACGTAAAGTGATCCATTCAAAAAATGGTTTGCTCTGCTGCTAACACCCTTGCATGCACCTGTGACTAATTGGAAGGCCAGTCAGACCATTTGAGTTTGAAACGTGCTTTTAATATTCCCAGTGCACTTTCTGCGTTGGTGGTGTGTAATATTGAGAGATCACTTCGACAGCTTTGAAATAAATTTAGGGTGTCGACAAAGAAAGCGATGAAGGATTCTTGTTTCGCCTACAAGACATGTTTCAGATTGTAGACAAATAAAATCCGTAAGTGAAAACCTTCACGTGAGAAAGCTTCTTTCCAGCATACAGGCAGATGCCGACGGGCCCAGAATAATCTCTCACATTGGTGCACGTTGACAATGATTGTAATGGTTTATTTACTGTGTTCTCTGCGTGCGTTTTGCTAGCACGTGTTCTCTTTGCATTGGCACTTGGAAGCATTAGCTATGTGAAATATTCTATGCCTGCTTGCCTTGGGACGTTATTTGGACATGGGTAGACAGACCGTTGGCTCAAAGTAAGGTAGTGGGATGGGATGCAGAACGGTCGACAATTAACACTACACAGAGATTCACTTTCACATGTAGTTGTGTACAAGGAAAGCCACCATGATAAAGGATGTGCCTTTCTAGCTTTTACGTCACTGCAAGAGCAAAGCCACTACTGTTTATAGAAGATTTCACTCACCAACCAAAGACTAAAGTAAACAAATACAGAAAAGTCATGTTACAAATGAATGCATACAATTTTGATTGATGTCCTATGTAGTAGCAGTACCAGCCTTTGCAGCCTCTTAAAACAACAACAAATGGTTGATATTTTTCTCTTTGAAAGGTGGCAACCCTTCTCGCAACAAGCACTCCATCAGGCTGCAAGGTCCAGGTGTAGAGCCCCCTTCCCTGGGTCTTGTACCCATTTTGTAGTCCTACAACGGCCAGGAAGATGGCACCCCTCCTTTGCCCGGTTCCCAGTTCCAGGGCTGAACTATGGAACTGGGAACCGAGTTCAAGTCCTGCCTTCGGCTCCACACCCTGTGAGTCTTGGCAAATGACGTAAATCCCCATATTTAAAAAAATATTCTGACCTTTTGTAATGTAACTGGCGACCATGTAAAGCGCTTCAGATACCTTGGGCTGATTTTTGGCATATAGACTGTAAATTTTTTTTTTTTTTTTTAAACTTGTGTAACAATTAACTCACATCCTGGCACTGTTGCCTCCACAGTCCATACGAGTGGTGCCCAGTAAACTAAGTGGAGGATTTAATTGCTATGTACAATTATGGTTTATGCAGTGAGTGCAGATAAATTCCAATAGTACAGGTGTGGGAGATGCTGCGGCACCCCCAAAGCAAACATGCTAATAACCCTGCTGCAGTGCAAATTGATGGGATTTGTAAATTGAACTATGGGACAATCTTGCTGGTGAGAAAGAAAAGGCTATATAATTCATTGTTTTTCAAACGCACAACAAAATGTAAAGAAAGTTAAAACAGGGCGGCATGGAGGTTGGTTGATGGTTATTAAGGGGCCAGCAATGCCAAGTTTCCTGGCTCTGTGCATGATATGCTGCTCCAGTCCAGGTTTTTTCTTTGAATTCCTGCACTTGTAGTCATGTTTATTCCATGATAAAACAGGACTACAAATCCCATAATTCAAAGAAAAAAAATCTGAATTGGAGCAGCACATCACAAATGGGCCTGGGAAATTTAGCAGCTGCGAGGACCTTGAAAATATTTATGGGTGTTAGCAGAGAGCATCTTAAGAACTCTGACGGCTGTATGAAGGAGGTGAGGACTGCCTGCCTGGAGTACACTGGGTCATAGCCACAGACAGTTTAACCATTTGGATATTTGTCTTTTTGTTCATGTACTGATATCCACATCAGTGATGCCAAATAAAATCAGTAGTCCTGCAATGCCACTTTCTGTGATGTTGCATGTAAATTAAAAGGGCCTCACATCTTCCCTTTCGCCCAGGACCCCAGAAGTCCTAGGACCGGCCCTGGCCATGCCCCCTCCCCTAATAAAAGGGCATCGGTCTATCTGCCTCCCTGGGAGAAGATAGAGGCAATTACCCCTGATCTGCCACCCAGGGGGGCAGAAGGCACACTAGACACCAGGGAATTTTAAAACACAACATAGGGGTGAGGGCTTCACACATGGACATGGCCATGCCCCCACCCCAACTAAAGGGGGCAACAGTCTTTCCGCCCACCCCCGGGGAGCAGACAGAGGTAATTACTCTGATCTGTTCCCAGGGGGGGCAGAAAGCCCACTGTATGGTAGCAATATATATTTTCAATAAAATAATGGGGTGGGTCTTTACCATCCTAACATTAGGCCCTCATCTCACGCAAGGGATCCCACTCACCTTGGTTTGATCCGTTCCAGTCGCGGGCACTAGGCCCAGCCACAGAAGTGGGGCAGCGTTTTTATTGGCAGAAGTGGGGTAATGCTGGGTGGTAGAAATTTTGTGGATTCCTGCGAGTTCCAGAAGTTTCCATCACAGAAATGTAAGGAAAATGCGTGATTTCAGTTAAAGTTTGAGGTTTGTAGGGCATTGTGGGTTAAAAAACCTCTTGGGATCCATGCACGTCACCCCATTCTGGATTCCCTTGGTGTTCAGTTTTCAACAATGTACAGGTTTGCTAGGTTTCCCTATGTGCCGGTTGAGCTAGGGCCCAAAAAAGTTATTTCAACATTTTGATTCTTTGGGAAAACCTTAAGGAATCTACACATATGACCTCTTGCTGAATTCTGAATTTTGTCCACTTTTCGGAAATAAATAGCTTTCCTGGATCACCCATGGGTTTCACACTGTTTTCCACCACCAACTAATAGTAGTAGGATGGAAGTAAAGAAAATAGGAAAAACGGGCTACCTCTTTGAAAAATGCCAAAACTGTGATAACAAAATAGGTTTTTGATTCAGTTCTGCATGTCCCTTAAAGCTGGGAAGATGGTGAGTTTAGCCAAGCAAACTGTTAGTTTATGCCATTTTTAAGGAAAAAAAACCAAATAGACACTTGTTTCCTAGTGTTCCCACAATACTCCAACTTTAGCTATGTTCTAGCTATGTTTTCAGGCCTCTTTAGGAAAATCCACGAACCCTGGGTACCTTTAAATCCCCAGGATGTTGGGAAAAAAAAGAACATACATTTGCCATGGATATCTTATGTGACCTACCCTAAAATAGCCAGAAAAAAGGCTCAGCACTGGCTGGGGTAGAGGGGTGGGATGGGGGGGTCGAAGGTCCAGCAGCAAAGGAGTTGTCAATTAAGCCTGAATGTTTTGTGAAATCTTTCTTCATTTTTAATTAAGTCAATTAAGTTTTAATGGTAAAATTGGTTTTCTTATACATTTTTAATTGAGCTGTTTAATAATTATTATTATTTCTGTGACAGTTGTCAATTGAAAGGTCTTCAAGCACCGGGACAACCCAAATCCAGTGTCATTCTTATCACGGTTTATAAGTAAGGAACTTTAAGTATTTTGTTCAAACCATGGAATAAGGCCTTTAGTAGCTCACAATGATTTCCACTGATAATAAGTAGCTCTCATTACATCACAGGTTTGAGACCCCCGTATTAACACCACCAACCATCTGCATGAACTCACTGTGACCCCCATCATCCCCAGCCCCACTAATTATCACAAAGAAGTCCTGTTAATTTAACTACCACTAAAACAAACTGGAGTGAATGCATGGAATAGTTTGCATGAGTGCACAGGACTAATCCATCTAACCAACAATAACCAATGACACTGGAGTAACCATTGACGTTGGATTCTGGAATAGAATTCTGCCCGGCGTAAAGCGCTTTGCAGGAGAAGTAAACGCTATATAAATGCAATTACAATACAATACATACGGGGTCCCTTGGCAGCGAAGCTGAAGACATTGGAAAAATGCACCAGTTACAAATGTGTAATGTTGTACAGGTGCAGTCTGAGGAAAACTTGCAAGAACCATTACCGAATTTTAAAACAGATAGTTTAGAATTTTCTATATAATTGGCATGGAATATGCCGTCGTATTTTACATTGAATTAATTATAATGTTTACAAAACTGCTTTTATTGTGCGATTTGAATAATCGTGGTAGTGCCGAAATGGTTAGCCGTCTTGTGGCCCACGGTACAGTTTCCTAACATTCAAACACGGCGTATGAATGAGTAGACAACTGACGTACTTAAACAAGTGCTGCTGCGACAGCCTACAATAAATGGGATCAATTGTTTCCAAACCTTTGACTTCCACCTTTCACAATATTTAAAAACCGCTCACAGTCACAATGGTTGAAGCTGGTAAAAAATATTTTTGTTCGCAGAATTTTGTAAAATACCGGTTGCACACAGCTGTCACCTACTGTTTCTTCTATGCCCACCATAGCTGTCGCCCTCGTTTACCTTTGTAGTTGACATCAGACTCCTCCTACTTCGATGACGTTCCCGACATCGGCTCCGCCCAGTCCACGTGGGACTTTGAAAGGAGGGCGGTACCATGAAAACCGCGACCAAAGGGGCGTGCCGGAGCGAGGAAATAGTAACTACCCTCACAAAAGAATGAATAAGCCCCGCCCACACATGCTAAATAGCAGTCCACAGACCGCTGATGCAATTCATAGGATACAGGTGGTCGCCTCGGGCAAGTCCCGCCTTCTGATGCCGTTGTATGGCTCTCCGCCAGAGACCACAAGCCCCCTCTACTGCCATCAACCAAGCTGTCACTCACCCCAGACCTTTCCGGTGAGCTCGTGCTTCCTCCCGTGCAGACCTGGACTCGCGTATAGCGATGCAGACCGGCAGCCGACTGGAGGCAAAGCCTCTGACAGCGCGTGCGCGCGCACCCTTCGTGTCAATCACGAGCATGAACATGAAAAGAGGGCAGTGCCACTGGCCAAGGGTTCTGTGACATAAAAAAGAATAACTCGTTATGCTGATTCAAAGTCAAAATTCTCTTTATTTCGGTTAACAAAACCATAAAAGAAACAACCACACAAGTCATGATTAAGACATACAAAGCTAAAAAGAGCGTTCAGGAGACAAAAGGGCAAGTAAGAGATGAAAAAAGCTCAAGTTAACATGATAAGCCAACATGGAAAAAGGCATGGGTGTTACAATTCCCAAATAATTCATAGTTGAGATCTCTCTGGCAAGACAAGCCAGGGCTATAAGGCCACAAGGTTAAAGGACTAAAGTGCTAGTGCATTAACAAATATTGTACAAATCAATTGCCAGATTTATAACCCACACATTAAAACAACAAGGAATAATCGCCCCATATCCCTAGATAGTGCCCTTGCGCTAGATCAACAATAGACAAGATTAAAATACATAAAATATTGGCATAAAAACAGCTATTTACAATATAAAAATAACAACATTGGGGATTAATCCACACTTGTCTGGTCAATACAGTCTCCATTTTGTCAATCAAGGCCAGACAACGGTGTTAGCTGCGCCCTCCTTCTAATCGCCCAAAAGTGGCCTAGGAATTTCGCAGTGGCACAGGCGAAAAGGGGTCTAGCATCTGACTTTAATATTCGCAAGGCGTCTTTAGAGCTTCGGGTCCCTAATTCTATGTCAGGACCGGAGGCTCCGATTATGCTTCTCATTTCTTTACTAGGAAAACTCAGCAGCCAATAAAAACACAGTAACTAAAATCACATGACCAACCATAGAGTCCCATGGTATATAAGGTCCCAGCACAACCAAAGTGTCCTCTTTCTTTGCTGCTCCGCAGCCAGTTAAGTGCTTTTACCCTCTTGTCTTACTTGATAGCTTAAGGGTGTTATTTGTGTTTTACATCATTATGCAAAGTATTTTAATTGCATTTATATGGTGCTTTATATTGTGATTACTTGCCTGGTATCGCTGCATGTAGAATTGCGTAAGCCCAGGGATTCCCGAATTCTAGACGCCGCTGTTTGGCCGCGCGACCCTGGCTCAGGCGACCTATACTGATCGGCTCCTTGCTGCTTCTGTCCTTGAATTACGAGCGCATTCCCCGCTCAATCCCCCGTAGAGCATGTGAAGTGCAGCGCGTCTTGGGGGTTATCGAGCGCGCTCCTTCGGAGGCGCTTGCTGTCAAGTCTTTGTCCCCCTTTTGGGCTTTATTTCACAGCACGTCCTTCGCGCTTGCGACGTGTTCGGTGGAGCGGGAGGCACTGGGGAGCTGGGACGCGCGTCTCATTGACGCGTGGTCCTATTTCTATTGCTGACGAGTGGCCGATTCCGCGCATGCGCGGCGGCCATCTTTGCCTCTGTTTCACTCGGGAGGCTTTAATGAACGCCGGGGCTGCGTGTTTGAGCTCCTGACCCCGTTTTGCATATAATTCACATCGGATTTCCATTAAAAGGCTCGTTTTTTGCTCCCCTAACGCCCTGCACCTTGAGACTGTGTGGGGCTGTATAATACAGCATAGGCTTTGCCTAGAGTGGATTCTTGGCAAGCTTCCTCCCTCCACATCTTAAAAAGACCGGTTTCTGAAGATCCTTCGGTAGGATTGCCTAAGCTTGCCTGGGTTACCACTCCCCCTGACCTCCTGCAAATCCATATTCTATATATTTACAGTTCTCCTGGGTCTTGAATCCACACTCTGTGTGCAAAATGGCTGGGTATTATGAGGAGGACTACTATTACTAGGAGGAGGAACCCTCTGGGTCGATGGAACAGGACCTCGTCGAGGCATTGGACGCAGGTGTCCAACACTCAGTAAACAAAGCTTTGGTAAGGGCTATAGAACCCCTCAAACGTCACCTCTGCACTTACGCCAAACAACAAGGCTGGCTTCCTTCTGCAGGCTCTCGCCCCAGAACTGGAGGGAAAGGAACGACCAATCCACATGCGGCGGATTTTGCTAAACTGGCTAGATCTATGGCTGATTAAGAACACGCAACCCCTATCAGGGAGGCTACGATCACTGAACTTCCTCAGGACACTGATCAGGATACCTCCTCGGACCCTTCTACAGATCAGGAGGAGGCCCCTCGACCTTCAAAAAAGGCGAGGAAAGAGAGACACACTGAAACTCCTTCAGCTCCCAAGGTCCTCAGTTTTGAGCCATCGGATATCGTACACCCGAATTCCTCTGCTTGGCTCCCACCCCAAGAGGTGGCAGATTATGTGCAATCTCATATTCGACAGGCATTCGATAAGGACGTACGGGCAAGGCTTAGGTCAGAATGCCCCAGACCCGACCTGCCCGGAAAGGTAGCGGAGACTCCCGACATAGACCCGTCCATGCTCACCTACCTAAAGAAGTATACGAAGGATCCCAAGAAGGGCCTTGACATGTCTTGGAGGTCCTGTCAGGACAAATTATTAGATATGACGGGTCCCCTGACCAAGATCCTTGAATTAGGATTTCGTGCCAAGGATTCTAACTTAGCGATCGATCCTGATGAGTTGATTGGCTGGGCCCAGAGGGCAGTTTGCCAGCTTGGCAATGCCAACTGCGCAGTCTCTACAGAACGCCGGCGTTCTATTCTTTTGAAATTGGATCCCAAGCTCGCTGAACTGTCTTCTTCAGAGTCGGGTCCCATGGCCCAAGGAATGCTTTTTGGCCAACCCTTCCTAAAAGAACTCGCTAAATTCGTGGCCACTTTCAGTGGTTTGGACAAAGCCCAGGGATCCCTCAAACGGGCGTTCCGCCCGGTTTTCGGCAGGGCCGGACGCTTCCGGGGGCGCTCGTTCAGCCATGGGTACAGTCAAGGCACCCCTCGTGGTCAACAAAGAGGAGGCTATCAAGAGTCAGGCTCCAATACCTCCTCCTTCTACCCCACTCGAAGAGCCAGGAACAGATTCCGCAAAGGCAAGTTTGGCGGAAACTCCAGTGGTCAACAGGATACCGGAAACTCAGGTGAGCCTGATTCCCTGTTCCGAAGTGATATTGGGGGGACGAGTAATGTGTTTTCTCAACAATTGGCGTGAGATCTCTCAAGATGCATGGGTGTTGGAAACAGTGCAGGGGTACAAACTAGAATTGTACGATTCCCCCTTTCAAGAGGTGCGCCCACTTCCGATGTCTTTTTCCCAACGAGATCAGCCCTTTATCTCGACAGAAATCGAGTCCTTATTGCGGAAAGGTGCGATAGTCGTCACCTCTCGCCACCCTCCACCCTCAGCAATGTCTTCCTAGTAGAGAAGAAAGGGGGTGGGTCCAGGTTAGTTCTAAACTTAAGAGATTTCAATTCCTGGATTGTTTACAGACATTTCAAGATGGAAGGAATCCATCTCCTGCGCGATCTCCTTCAGGAAGAAGACTGGATGGTCCGGCTGGACCTGAAAGATGCGTATTTGTCCATCCCCATTTTCCCTCCTCATCGCCGATTCCTGCAGTTTCTTTGGAAAGGGACTTGTTATGAGTACAAGGTTCTCCCATTCGGCCTGTCGTCAGCACCATGGTGCTGACGACAGGCCAAATGGCACGAAGCTTCTGCGGCCGGTGATAGAATCTCTCAGAGCCCGAGGGGTTCGCCTCATAGTCTACCTAGATGACATCATCATCATGGCGACCTCTCCCCAGCTAGTGCAATTACATCTCAATTGGGCTATCAGTCTCTTACAGAACTTGGGGTTCATTGTGAACCCGCAAAAGTCAGTCTTGACTCCGACTCAATCAATTGAGTTCCTAGGCTTCTTAGTCAACTCACTGACTTGCCAATTCTTACTCCCGATGCAAAAGATCAGGACTATCAAACGGGAACTGAGGTCCACTCTTCACAGGCAGACAATATCTCTGAGATCCTTAGCCCGAATAGTGGGCTTGTTGGCCTCTTCGATTCAGGCGATCTTCCCGGGTCCCCTTCACTACCGGGCCCTTCAACGGCTCAAGATCCGCCATCTCCAAAAAGGCCTCAGTTACTCAGAACAGATTCCCCTCTCAGAGGAGGCGAGGCTGGAGATGATATGGTGGTTAAACCACATGGAGGCCTGGAATGGCCGAGCTCTCTTCGGATCAGCCCCGGATGTGGTGATCGAATCAGATGCCAGCCGGTGGGGGTGGGGAGCCCGATGCGGGCACTTGTCCACGGGTGGTCGATGGTCGCCGGAAGAGCTACATTTACATATAAACTGCCTGGAGCTATTAGCTGGTTCCTTTGCGATCAGATGCTTGTCTCCCCAGAAGACAGATTGTTGTATCCTTCTTCGGATGGACAACGTTTCAGCGGTTCGCTATGTCAACAAGCTGGGCGGTACGAAGTCCCGAATGTTGGCAGAGATTGCCAAGGACTTTTGGCACTTCTGCCTTCAGAACAGAATCTCGGTAGTGGCGGAATATCTTCCGGGCTACAGCAACGAGGTGGCAGACTGGCATTCCCGCCATCTGCAGGATTTCAGCGATTGGATGCTGTTGCCCCTAGTATTTCAGAACCTGACCCATCTTTGGGGTCCCTGTCAGATCGACTTGTTTGCATCCCGCCTCAACAGACAAGTTCCCCAGTTCTTCAGTTGGAGGCCAGATCCGGAGGCTCTCGCCATGGACGCAACCCCTACAGGAGTGGCCGACAACCCTATGTTACGCATTTCCCCCGTTTATGATGATTCCCAGGGTTATAGCACAGACCAGAACTTATCGGGCCGAACTCATTCTGATCACTCCGCTATGGAGAGCGCAGGCATGGTTCCCGGTTCTTTTGGGAATGAGTTGTGCGGTTCCCATTCTTCTTCCTCGGATAGGGAACCTGTTGCTGGACCCTCTAATGAATCCTCATCCATTAGTGCGAGCGGGTCAACTTCTTCTGGTGGCTTGGCGGGTTTCAGGGACAGATGGAAAGTCCCAGGCCTTTCGCGAGAGGCTGACAGATTTATCAATGAAGCCTGGTCGGCCAACACCCATAAAAGATATGCTTCCTCTTGGAAAAGATGGTGTGATTGGTGCTCTCAACGGGAGGTGGATCCCTCTAAAGCACGTCTCTCTAGTTGTCAATTTTCTGGCCTCTATTGCATCTTCAGGTTTGGCATACAGAACGGTCAACAACTTTCGGTCCGCCATCTCGGCAGGTCATATACCCATGGATGGCAAGCCCATTGGTGAGCATCCGTTGGTGTGTAAGCTGCTTAGAGGCGTACGGATGGTTAAACCTCCGTGTCCCAAGTATTCGCAGTTATGGGATGTTTCAATTGTCCTTAAGTTTTTAGAAGCGTGGCCTTCTAATAAGTATTTGTCCCGAAAGCAGCTTTCGGCTAAATTGACTATGCTACTATGTCTAGTTTCGTGTAAGCGAGTTTCTGACGTGCGAGCATTGGATCTAGCGGGGCGTAGGTTTTCCCCAGAGGGTTTGACATTCACCTTATCCAGGAGAACTAAGTGTAACACTGCATCTGTCTCCTACCCAGCTTTTCCCAATAATCCTAAGCTGTGTGTAGTGCAATGTGTTAAAGATTACGAGGTAAGTACTGCAGAATTTTGTACTGATTTGCAAGGTCAATTGTTGATTGCTCTGCAGAAACCCTTTCGCCCAGTGACTCCAGCTACCTTATCTCGATGGATGCGCTGGCTCATGGGCGAAGCAGGTATTGATATTTCCAAATTTGGGGCACATTCAGCCCGTGGTGCTATGGCCTCTAAGGCCTATTCTGCAGGCGTCAGTTTGTCAGATATTATGAACGCAGCTGACTGGTCTGCTGAAAGTACATTTAAAGCATATTATTACAAGCCTATTGTGGATGTCGCTTCTGTGGTGGTGGCGAAGCTTTGAACAAGCATAATCGGAGCCTCCGGTCCTGACATAGAATTAAAAATTTGCGAACATTCGTGACAAGAATTTTGAATTCTATTAAGGGCACGGAGGCGAGGATTATCCCACCCAAACAATATGATGCATTATATGACACATTGTCTGATTAATCATGTTATTTTATACTGCATGTCTGGTTTTTTCCTCCCACCCCTTCTTCTGCCTTGTTGATATTTCGCCTATTGGTGATGAATTGCCATTACGGTGTACTCTTATTATTCCAGGTGCTGATAATAAGTAAAGCCTGAATAATCGTGCAGCTGCCGCTGGGTATTCTGCAGTTCTTCGTGTCTACACGAGTTTGGGGTTCTTGGGCCGTGTCCCAGTCGGAAGTGCAGCCCCATTGGGCCTTCGGGTTATTGGTTGGAGAAGTTCTCGCCTGCTGGTTGTTCTTCAGAGCAGGTCGTGCATGGACTTAACTGTTATGGTTTACAAAGAAAGAGGACACTTTGGTTGTGCTGGGACCTTATATACCATGGGACTCTATGGTTGGTCATGTGATTTTAGTTACTGTGTTTTCATTGGCTGCTGAGTTTTCCTAGTAAAGAAATGAGAAGCATAATCCTCGCCTCCGTGCCCTTAATAGAATTGAAAATTCTTGTCACGAATGTTCGCAAATGTTTAATTGTCTGCACACAGGAGCTAACCATTTGCTCCTTGGTTTTACATAAGCTGTGCAGGCAAAGAAAATTGGAAGGACAACCCTTAGGTTAGGATTTATTATTCTGCCAGGAGTTGGTAAAGGCGTTGATTGGTAAGCGACCGTGCCTGAACTGTGTATACAATTTCCTGTCGGCTGGCACCTTGATAATATCAAAATAGCTTTCTAAATGACAATTAATTTTTAAGTCAATGAAAGCATCTGTTAGGCTGCCATGTTGTCTTTTCAGAAAATTGTTATGATCAGCCCATGCCCAGTACCTAAGTTTTATTTGGCCTCTGGAGTAGGATGGTGGATGGCCGGTAACCTGATTTGGCAAGCCGATGCTGGACCGAAGAAAGTCTACAAGTTTAATCCAGCCAATGTTTTTTGTAGTATCCAAATTAGAGACCTCGCAAAGGGAAGCAGCATATGGTGCCATATCAGGAGTAGTGACCAATCTGTGCCAAAACAGCAGTGGGCGAAGCCTCGCAAGATCGTTGATAGACTTAATACCCAGATCAAGCTTAAGAGGAAGGAGAGGAGTGCTTTGGGGAAGGGATGCCAAATTTCTAATTAACTTATTTTCCACAACTGCGAGGTCGTTTGCAGTTACTGTGCCCCACAACTCTGCCCCATAGAGAGCACTGCTCACAGCCTTACAGCTGTACAATTTGAGAGTAGGAACTACTGGCTTGGTAAATGATAGGCAATGCTCCCGCCTCAGAGCCCCAGTTAGCTGGGAGAATTCCAAAGATGTCTTCTCTAGATGATTCTTCCAAGCCATTCCCTCAGACAGCTTGATACCCAAATAGTCAAAAGAGCTGACCCTCTCAAGCGGAACGTTGTCCAAGAACAGATTTCCCTTGAAAGATTTGTGAGGGTTCAGCATCATTAGCTTGGTTTTAGTGGTGTTAATAACCAAGCCCCTCTCCTCACAAAAGGCCTTAAAATGATTCAATAGTTTTTGGAGGCCCATGGGGGTTTTGGAAACCGGTAGAGTATTGTCAGCGTATAGTAGTGTGGAAATGTTATGGTTCGCCAAAGATGGAGCATCAGCTGGTATAGAGCACAGGAGATCAGCTACCTGATTGACATACAGGGAGAAAAGGGTTGGGGCTAAAACACATCCCTGACGGACCCCCCGCTGGATCTTGATAGGCTCGGTGCTTTGTCCCTGGTTTCCCCATCTCACCCGGGCATAATTTTCTTCGTGCAACCTGATTAAAATTTCCAGGATCGCCGGGGGCATTCCCATATCCCTAAGCACCTGCCAAAGTGAATCCCTGGGCACAAGGTCGAAAGCTGTTTTTAAATCGATAAAGGCAAGGTATAGACTACCCTTGCCCAACACAACTACCTGCCAATATAGCGTAATAAGACGAAGTACTTGATCGATTGTGCCGGTCTTCCGTCGAAACCCTGCTTGGAGTGGAGAGAGGATATCATTCTCATCCATCCAGTCCTGGATCTTAACTAGGAGGGAACGGCAGAAGACCTTTTGGGCACAATCGATCAGGCTGATCGGACGGTAGTTGGAGGGCATCGACCTATCCCCTTTCTTAAAAATGGGTATTACTTCGGCCCCTTTGCACGAATCTGGGATCCTCCCCCCGCCAGCTATGTCATTGGCCAGTGTCATAAAGTATGTTGCCAGGTTGTCCCTGTCTGCACGGAAAAGATCGCCAGGGATGCCATCCGGGCCTGGGGCTTGCGCAGGTATGATTGCGTCCAAGGAAGACAGGATTTCCTCTCTAGTAAATGAGAGGTTACATACTGGGTGACCTATGTCATGAAACATCTGGGATCTGTCATGTGTGTTGATGATGGAATACAGATCACTAACGTGCTTGTGCCACTCTACAGCTGGGATGTTGTTAGCCAAAGGGGGCGATCTTTCAAAATTGCCCTTAGACAAAAGGGTCCAAAACATCCTGCTATCTGGATGCAGGATGGCCTCCCCAAGATATTCCCATCTCCTTTCGTCCCATTCTCTCTTCGCTTTAGCTTGTGCCTGTTTATATTCCTTCCTGACTTCACGTACCCTGGGTGCATCCCTATTTCTGATAGCTACAGACAGTCTCCCTCTCAACACCCTGCACTCCCTGTTGAACCACAAATTTGATCCTAATGGTCTCCCATGCTTTGGCCTGGTCTTATGACCGTGAACATAAAAGAAACTGGCCAAATGGTCGAAGAAGTCTCTATGAAGGATGCTGCAGCTAATCTGTGTGGGCGGGTCATCGGTCGCTGCTGACAGAATCTCCAGATGCTTTTCTAGATCATTTTTAATTAATTTAGTCTTCGATTCATCTGCCAAAATAGCGGGCCATTTGAGCCGACGTTTGTTGTTAGTAGGGATTACCTCCTTAGTGCTCAATGGGACCAGAGCGACCCTCCCCCTTTCACCACATGGATGTTCGACAGTCAGGCTAAGGGGATTATGGTCGCTATCACAAGACGGGATGATGACCATGTCCCGTACTAGAGGCCATAAGGTGAGGTCCACTAGTAGGTAATCCATCCTACTCACCCCATTCGGTCCGCTAAAGGTCATCCCCCCTCCTTTATCGGAGCTGGTTCTCCCATTAGCGGCCCTTCGCCTATGCTGACTCATAAAACACTGTAGTAAAAAAAAGTCACAAGATGAACAAATAATTACAACGTTCTGGCTCAGGAAGAAAGCATCACCGTATTTCTCTGTAAGCTAGACTAAAAAACGATTTGCTTTTTCTTGTTAATAGAAGTACCCTGTGTCAAGACTGGAGGCGAGGATTATGCTTTTTTCCCCCTTTAATAGCATATCCAGCAGTCAGTTTCAATATTAGAGAAAACCATCAACACAAACATAAACACAAACAGGTCCTTTGATGCTTTAGTAATAAGAAGTGGCAATGCCAATAGGACTTGCGCTTATTATGCAAGTGCCAAGCTGTTGGCTTTGTCAATGTTTACCTGTAAAGTATTGTTTAACCCTTTGCTGCTAGGCCTTTTCCCTACCCTGTGCTAAGCCTTTTTTTTGGCTATTTGGGGTGCTCATGCTTGGGCCCCTGTAACTTTTTGTCCACATAAGGTATCCACTAGCCGCAGCTCCTCCGCTATGGCCCCCCCACCCCCCTGTTAGCATTTTCAAAAATGTGAAAAATAAAACGATAATAAAACAGGTTTAGAACCCGTTTTATTATCGTTTTATTTTTCTTGTGCCCAGTCTTGGGGGTGGGGCCAGAGTGGTTACAGGCTGGAGGGGGAGTGGTGGGCACTGCCTTCACTGCGCATGTGGGTTTGGCCAGTCGTCTGAAGCACAGGCTCCCTGTCTGTCCTGGAGCGCAAATCATCAGCGCTCAGGCCAATCCTGAAGCTGGTCTCATTCATGAGAGCAGCTTCAGGATTGGCCGCAGAGCAGGCTGGGAGCCTCTGCCTACCTGCAGTGGTGAGGAGCAGAAGAGTGTGACGCGATTCTGGAGGGTGGCAGGTAAGTTCCCTTAAATGTTTATTCTATTTGTCTCCATCGTCTCCCATTAAGCCCGGGTGTAAAACTCCGCTCTGTTCGGGGAGTTTGTGAAATTCGGCACAGTTACCGTTAAACACCGCACGCGCGGGAGCGACTTGCCTGGCGCTCACGATCGCCCACGAGATTTTCAGGGCCATTCGCGGGCATGATGAGATTTGCTAGCCGGCCGCATGCTCCCATGAGATTTTGCGGTTGCCCAAACATCATTCGGATGCGCCAGTGACTTCGGCGGATGTTTGCTGCCGTACGCAATCCCGAACGTGCAGGAACTACAGCGCCTGCAATCTGGGGAAGATTCTCTCCTCGAGAAGCATCAAAATCTTCCTGAACTGATGATTTGGAGTTAAAAACATCCTCGAATTGACATTTGGCGTTGGTTTTTTTGTGCAAGGAGACTTTTTTTAAAAACTTTTTTTTACAACTGAAAGGAACTGCCACAGAGTCTCCAACTTCTTGTTCCTGTCCAGCAGGCTCCTCCCAGTGCTCTGTCCATCTCCTGGTCACTTTTGATTTGGATTTGGAGCTGGAAGGATCACTCTTTGTGTCTGTTGCACATTGGATTTAAGGACTTTGTATTTGAGATTTGACATGCAAGTTGAAAAATTGGTGTTGTGTGCTTGATTGGGGTCATGCACCTGGATTTATTTGTACTGTTAATTGATTTACAAAATTTATGGTGGTGGGTGGCCTGTTGTTTCCGGAGGGGCCTAGTGATTTCTTTGCATTTCATTTTTCTTCTTTTGTAAAGGAAAAATGTTTCACAGTTTACTACATTTTCTCCATTTTTTTAAATACATTTTCAAAATGGATTTAATTCACTATGTGGCATAGTCTGCCAATTGGACTTCCAGCCAGTAAGCCCAGTGCTAGTCATGGGTGAATGAAACAACTGTTTCGGTGGTGTCTGTTGAATCTGAAACAGCATTTAGGCCATGGATAGATTTGGATTGAAATACAATTTTTTTTTTTGTGGTATTTCACGTTTTTCCCCCTGCAAACAGTGTACAGGACTAGGTGGGGAAAGGCCTTTGAAGGATGTGTGTTGTTGTAAACATTTTTTTTAAGCCCTGTTAATTTTCATTTTTGGCATTGCTGGATTAATGCTATGTTCTCTGTTTTACCATGCCTCCTTTGTACAGCCAATGTGTATGTGTGTGTGTGTGTTTGCCATAGGACACCATTTGCCTTTGTTCCACATGCCATGTATCCAAATTGGCCAGGGGCCATTTTGTATAGTCAGTGCACTGTCCATAGGCCTGCATGTGCTCTTTGTTTTACAGGCCTCCTGCCTCTTGTTGTGAGTGACCCTGTGGTTGGCGGCCATTTTGTGTATCCAGAAGACAGTATGCTTTTGCCATAGTCCTACATGCGTTCTTTGTTTTTTAGGCCTCCTGCTTCTTGTTGTGACCATGTGGCTGGCGGCCATTTTGTGTATCCAGCCAGTGTGCTTTTGCCATATGCCTGCATGTCTTTTTTGTTGTGGCCATGTCTTTTTGCTGTATGTGGTTGTTGTGACCATGTGGCTGGCAGCGATTTTGTGTAGGCAGCCAGTGTGCTTTGCCATTGGCCTGCATGTGTTCTTTGTTTTCTAGGCCTCCTGCTTCTTGTTGTGATGACCATGTGGCTGGCGGCCATTTTGTATAGGCAGTCAGTGTGCATTTGCTATAGACTTGCCTTTGTTCTTTGTTTGTGGCCATGCCTCCTTGCTGGTTGTTGTTGTTATGCATGTAATTTTCCATATTTGCCCAGGAAAAATGTTGCACAGTGTAGTACATTTTCTCCATGTTTCCTAATACATGCACAATATTCTTTTAGGTTAATTCACTATGTGGTCTAGTCTGCCAATGGGCCTTCCAGCCAGTAGGCCCAGTGCTAGTGATCAGTGCATGAAATAACTGTTCCCGTGGTGTCTGTTTGATGAAACGGCTTTTTCAGGCCACGGATGGATTTGGATTGAAATACAAAATGTGTTTTTTTCTGTGGTATTTCGCTTTTTTTTCATGCACAGTGTAGGTAATGCCTTTGGAGGATGTGTGTTGTAAACACTTTTAGCCCTGTTAATTTTAGTTTTTGACATTGTTGAATTAACGCTGGTTCCTCTGTTTTACCATGCCTCTCTTGTCTAGCCAGTATGTGTTTGCCATAGGCCACCATTGCCTTTGTTCCAAATACCATGTGACCAGGGGTCATTTTTTATACTGTCAGTCTTCATGTGCCTGCATGTGTTCTTTATTTTCCAGGCCTCGCCCTCCTGCCTCTTAATGTTGTGACCATGTGACTGGCGGCCATTTTGTGTTCCCACTATATAGCCAGTGTGCTTTCCCCATAGGCATGCATGTGTTCTCTTGTGACCATGTGGTCGGTGGCCATTTTGTGTAGGCAGCCAGTGTGCTTTCCCTATAGGCCTGTATATCTTCTCTTTATTCTCAATGCCTTTCTGCTCAGTGTTGTTGTTGATGACAATGTGGCACGGGCTGGCAGCCATTTTGTGCGACCAGCCAGTGTGGTCCTTTGCCATAGGCTGCATGGATGGTTGAGCAATAAGATAGCAGTTTAATAACTTATTATTATATCTTTGAGGATAACTTCACTTATGCTTAATTTTTTTAATTAGAATGTTTTCAATTTTTTGATTAATTGGTAAATTATATTTTTAATGTCAATTTTTGTAATTTTTTTATTTGAATTTTTTTCATACCATGTTCCACTACATTCGGCAAAACCCCATGTCTGCTATAGGTGCACAACAGCATTTTTTGCTAGGGATTATTCCTTCCGTTGTCCTTTGTCAGCTGCACCTCCCGGAGTGCCACATCACACCTGAGTGACGTCACGTGACGCACATAAAGCAGTTTCATCAGTATATTGTTGTGTTTGCTCGCTGTTGTCCTTCCCGAGTGTACAGTCAGTCACCATAAAAGTTTATGTTGGTGTGATTTTCAGTTTTACGAATAGATACACTGTATTGTTAATTATTTATAATAGGGAGTAACCAGTGACCGCACTAAATAATATTGTGTTTGTTTGTACTAGTAATTGAACTGCAACAATGCCACACTTTGCTGATGTCCTTTTTGCTTCTTTTCTTTTAGATGCAGAAGAGACAACATCACCCACAGTACTGCCAGAAAGAAGGCCTGTGCATGGCGTGATGCATGAGTGACCCACACATCACAGACATCTCTTCAACTTGTGAAGCTAAGTGCCACTTTTGACAGTTTCAGATGGCCCCAAAGAAAGGTGCTACCAAGAAAGTGGTCAGTGAGACAAAGAAGGAGCTTACCACCACCACCACTGGTATGTCGTTGACATCCCAGATCTTTTTGGGGGAAAAAAAATTGTGCCTGATGCAACGGCCTCTGGGGAGAAAGCTGGAAGCAGCACCCCAAAATCAGTGGACTCACCCCGATCTAGGCCCAAGCCCATGTCTGTCACAGAGGCAGCCAGTCTAATCATGGCAACGCAGATGAGCAGTGATGTCGAAATTGACTTATCGCAAAGTAGTACCCAATCGTTGTAGGAAACTCAGAGGAGTGGACAACAACAACAGCCACAACCGCCAATAGTAGTTTCTCCCGAAGCAGGAGCAGTTCAAGAGATTGACCTTCATGCTGAAGAAGTAAAGCAATCTGCTCTTTCAGAAGATCCATTGTCTTCCAGATCTCCAGCTAGAAAAAGGATGGTTAGTGGTGCATCATCTTTTTCTTCCAGCCCCCCTTCTGATGATCTAGACATCACTTGGATCTCGCCTCAGTCAGAGTGAGACACGCCACGGAACGAGGTTAGGGAAAAAGAAGGTTCCAGAAAGCCATAGAGTCATGGAGGCAGATGTGAAAGAGGAGGATGACAACAAGCCAGTCATCAGTGAAGACCAACGTTAACCCATCCCAACTTCCCGGGGGGGGGGAGGGGTGGCAGTGGCACCACAGATCCAATCACCGCCAGCTGCCATATTTGCAAAGTCCCGGCAGCGACCTACATCCACAACCACCTCAGTAGAAGTAGGTACTGCAGAGAGTCAAACGTCAAAACGCCTGCTTACCGCTAGTTCATCAGACAATGGCAGTGGCACGAGCGTCAGAAAATTGAGCTTCCCCAGTTTGAGACTTCTTTTCGGTTAGCCAGAAGGAGGTGAACATTGCCATATGCTCCCTTTGCAGAGCAAGTGTTAGCCAATTTAAGCTTGGTACAAACTATGGTACCGGAGGCCAGACAACCCATTTGAGAAAGCACCATCCGATCCATTGGGAGGCGCACCTTAGCGGCCAAAAAACTGCAAGTGTTGTTGGTGAAGGGGGTGAAAGCTGGCTGAGCAGGGAATCCGATCACATTGGAAGGTGAAGAAGAGGAAGCCCGTCTGCGCCCGTACCAGTCTGGCCGGGGCCTAGGGCCAGAAACCCTGGTCCACCACAATCGGCTCCTAGACTCTATTCCCACTTATGCTGCTTAATCTCAGACCTATTCCGAATGTGTTTTGCCAGGTCTTTAATCCTGATTTGCTCCCTTTTCGCTGTTCCTGTTGCCAGTTTGAGTGTGCTTCTAATTCCCAGTCGGATCCCGTTCATGACCCTCAGATTGGGATGGATGCACCCTCTTCTTTTTCCAACGCATTGACTGATTCTTCCTCACCCATTCTGTTACCACGGCTCCAGTGTGTCCTCGTAGCTCTCCGATCCGGACCTCAGACAGGCGTCTGCTTTACCCTGCTCAACGCACCACCTGATACCACTTCAATTTCCCGTACCCGGGCCTGGCCTTCGCCTGCCTGGTTTGTTGCCTTTTCTACTCAGCCAGACACTGGACAGCCTTCTCCTGTTACCCTAGGTTCCTGCCAATCTCGATTGCTGTGGCGTACCCGCCCCAGCGCTTTCTCGTACTTCAGCTCAGGGATAGCACCACCCGCGGTTTGCATCCCCGTTTCATCCTCGATGCCAGCGTAGCGCCTCTTCTGCGCTACCTTCTAGAAACTCTCGTTTTCTGCTTAACCCCCACCGGGTTGATGTTAATTTATCCGGTCTTCGGCCCTGATGAGTCACGGGACCTTTCCCAGTGACGAAACACGTGTCGGCTGGTTTACTATATTCAACATAGTTGTTGTTGAAATAAAAAATACCTTTTTGGATCAATACTGATGTTGGCCACTGCATTTATATAACGCATCAATACTGCATATTATATTACAAATACCCTCACCGCGTGTGCCCAGGACTACGCTTACTTTAAAATTGTGGATCCTGCGATTCACAGACTCCCCAGGGGTTATCGGGTTATTCCCCTGACCTGGCAGCACCGCACTATCAAAGGTCCACTGATAGTACAAGCAATAGCCTGAGCGCCATTTTCCTGACTAAACACAAAAACCCCCATCCTAACCTCCAGGTCTTTAATCCTGATTTGCTCCCTTTTCGCTGTTCCTGTTGCCAGTTTGAGTGTGCTTCTAATTCCCAGTCGGATCCCGTTCATGACCCTCAGATTGGGATGGATGCACCCTCTTCTTTTTCCAACGCATTGACTGATTCTTCCTCACCCTGTAAATTTCGATGTTTCAGTTTAAACTGTCGTTCCCTTCCTAAACCTCAGCTCTACCTCTTTAATTTCCTTGTCGATGTAGACCCTGATGTGGTCTTTTAAACAGAAACCTGGCTTCACGACGGGTCCCTACCAGATGTTATATCGGCCCTTCCTGACAATATTTACTTGTTGGGAATTAATAGACCCCTTAAAGTAGGTAGAGGTATCGCCATTATTTAAAAAGAAAATCTATAAATGTAAAATTGAGAACCTCCAGATTCCCAACTGTGAAGCCTTGTTTTTCTCTATTCCTTTTCCCCCTAAGTTTACATTTTCGGGTGCTCTTATCTATCACCCCCGGACCTTCTTACAACTTGTGCGTAGCCCTTTCTGATTTTTTGCCCCCCCCCCATATTCTTTGGATAGCCAAATTTTTCTGTGCTCAGTGACATCAACCTCCACCTTGAGAACTCTAATGATAAACCAGCATCTGCACTTAAAGAGGATTTGAACACTCAATCTTTTGCTCCTAAAGTCGTTACCCACTCACATTGCAGGGCACCTTCTGAACCCTATTTCTTCTAACCTCTCTACCTTATCTGTTGTGCTACCCGTCCAACTTTGCTGGACGGATCCTTTTGCTGTTCCTTTTACTATTAAGTTTCTCTCTGTTTCTTCTACCTGGCTGACTTCACTGCCTAAAACTAGGAATTGGTCCAAACTTAAAATGCCAGTGCTTAACATGCTGCTTCTTGATAAAACCCCTTCCCTTGTATCCCTACCTGATCGAGACCGACTTTCCATGCCTCATTGGCTTACAGAGGCCATCGATTCTGCCCTACCTCTTTCAGTTAAGCCACAGCGCAGAATGTATCCTCCCTCCCCCTGGTTTACGGACTCTCTAAAACAGGAGAAAAAATGCTGTAAAGCCTTAGAAAGACAATGGAGAAAGCACTATTTACCTTATGCGAAGTCGGAATATTTGGCAATATTAAAGAAATACCATGCTCTTGAACACCTGTTTGAGCAGTACAAACCTACCAATGAATATGACATGCAAAGAGGGAATGCAACTGTGAAAAGCATGATCATTGAGATGGACCTATGGGGCCTAATCAAATGCCTGATAGAGATGCTGCTTCCTTTTGAGTTGTTCGCGCGGGAAGTCAGCAAAGAGGACAGAACCATGGTCTAAGCTATCCCTTTGTTTCACATGCTACAGGAACAGCTAAAGAAGGTGTCTGCAATGTACACAGGTGTGGAGGAAAAAAAGATGCGTATAACTTGATGGAGAGCTTAATCCTTAGCTTGTCTGCTAATACAAGGGTGCAAAGAGACCTTGTTTCCTCGAAACATGACATCTGTGCTACAATTCTTGATCCATGGTACAAACCATTACTGGTCACTTACATTCCTCTTTTAGACAGGGATTTTAGAAAATACAAAACATGGATAGCTGAGCAAGGCAGTGAGCCAGAAAAAGAACAGCACGGAATTAGAGGCCCACTCCTGCAGGGCATAAGTCCAGGGGGGCAGCCTTCAAGTTCAGAGCCTGAGAGCAGTGCTGTTGGCTCACAGCAGCTAAAACCAACAAGAACACCATCAACAACAATACCAGGAGCATCAGCCCCAAAATCTGCAACTGAATGGTTTCTACTGGCAGGGCTTAAGTCCAGTGCCGAGGCGAAGGCAAAAGAGGTCAAGCAAAGTGGAGCACCAGCAATGAACTTTGAGCAAATGGTCCAAGCTTATTTGGATGACGCAACAGAGGTCTACCTTGATCAAAACCCACTGGTGTATTGGTATGGGACCAGGAGCCAATGGCCAGTTCTCAGCAGTCTGGCAATAAACTATCTGGCTTGCCCGGTTGCCAGTGTCTCTGCTGAGTGTGTTTTCAGTGCTGCTGGTGCCGTTGTCACAGTGAGAAGGACCAGCCTCTCACCCCAAAACATGGAGAGGAGAAGCATGATCAAAATGAATCAGCACTTATACCACCGTCTTTCTCCATACCTGATGTACCACAGGAGGAAGATGAGGGAGACACAGGTCATGGAAGTAGTGTGTTAAATGACCTACTTCTGGACGAACCACCAGAGTTTGAGGACGAGCTCTACTTCCCTGACTACTAGGCCTGGTCCAACATCAACCATAGAACTTTCTCTCTCAGTCTGTAGTCTATCACTAATTTGCTTTCTTTCTTTCTTGGATGCCAAAAAAAAACAGAAAAAAAGATATAGCTACTAGGGAACATTATGATTTACTTTATTATTTGTTTGTGTCTGGTTGACCAATTCATCCACACCATCTTACTCTTAGACACATTTTATTGCTGGATTGGAGTTGCAACTGTGTGCAGGGAAGAAGTCCCGACTCCCCCTACACCCATTTCCCTCAAGCCGGGCATTGGATGGAGAATACAAGCAAATGTGTGCCTGTCTCCAACCCTGGGCCGTGACTATCTATCCTTTCCTACCCTAGAGGGACTGTCCCACATGTGACATTATATATTTCGATTTACACTGCCCATTCTCCGCTTCGTGAACAAATGGATCTGCAGTCTGCAATGTACCATGAATCAATCACGGTGAGCACACTGGAAGAACAGGTAAATGGCATGCATTACATGCTGAGTGATTGTTGTTTGTTGTGAACTTGTGATGTGTCATCAAGTGTGTTGAGAAGAGATGATTCATGCAGTGGAAGGCAGTGTGACACTGGGTGTTTGTTTATCTGTAACTATTACGCTTAAAATGTGTTTGTGGGGAGCATGGCCAATGGTCAAACATGACAGACGTGTTCTGAAAAGGCTCCGGAGCCCGCGCTGCCCTTGACTGACAATACCCCCAATATCTGCAACAAACCGGTGGGGAAACTCGATCCCACACTCTGGCCCCCTCTACCTGCATCTGGTCACGCCCATGTGGAGTGCCGGACCGGGCTGAGGGCTGAGGCCATGTTGAGCTGAGCATCTGGGGTGCGGCCGCCTTGACGTGGCAGACGTTCGAGAACGGTCTGGGCGGCGACGGTTCTGAGACTTGGCGGGAGGCCCTGGCTGGGTCCCCGCCCTGGAGAGACTGCTGGTTGCAATGCAGGTCGCTGATTCCTTAAGGAGGAGCAGGCGCCCTCGGGCCCAGAATCTGCCCACCCATCCGGGCCAGTTACTGTGCGGCGCCCTCTACGCCCGGCCTCCGGAAAGGAAAGATGCGCTACCGGCCCTAAGTCACATCAGTCACTGAGGGGAGCCGAGTGGACCAACTGAGGGACAGACAGGCCCTCTGTGTTTCCCTGCCTGACTTCCTGACCTTATGAGAGAACAACAAGCCGGATTGGAAAAAGTGGCCGAAAAGACCTGCCGACCCTGGAGACACATCATAGGACGACAATCTAAAGGCGCAGGCCGCTGGAGGTGTAAGGTTCCGGCCGCTGACCAGGTGGGTGTGGACTGGGGGGTAACGACTGTTAGAATATAAAAATGTCTTCGCTGTGTTGTTACATATTGTTCTGCATAAGTTAGCATTTGCGGCACCATTTTATGTTTAGCCGCCATTTTGACCCATGAGCGACAATCTCTCTGTGCCTCTGCGAGAAGCAGCTTTGGTAATTTTCCTTTTCTCCAAGGTTGGGCCCTGCTGTACTAATGAATACACTGTTCATATTGCGCATACCTTTCCCACTAGATAGAGGCCTGCTCTCACTAGTCCAGCGATGGGCGCAGGCAGAACAACCTTGGCATAGAGATAGTGTGTGCCCGGTCCCAGGATCGAAACATATCCTTCTGTACCTCCTTTGTGTAGCTGCCTCCATCTGGAAATTTCCAGTCTAGGCGTGCCTTCTTTGGTTCTGAATCATACATAATGTATCACCATGTTTTCTGATGTCAGTCCTCTCTGCAGCACCCCAAGCGACTGGGCAGACGGGGCTCTGCTCGAGTGTACCTGAATACACATAAACCTGTTTGTATTCTCTACTGTCTGACCGACTCTTCATTTGTATGGAAGGCTGAGAGGTGGTCGCGAGTGACCCGGGTGGCGACGCAGAGAGGGAAGTCCTCCCCCTTCCCTCTGCTTTCTACTCACACCAAAATTTGAACTGGGCCCACCGGCACACCGCGAGGTTGCTCCACTGCCTACTAATTTGTGCCATAGGCCCGGAAGAGGCTCACCAACTGTGAGTGAAGCCTGGGGGCTACTCGCTGGGAAGGGGACCCATAGGTGGGGACACGGGGTCCTACTTCTGCCCTCTTTGCTCTCAGGTTCCCCGGCCCGGCAGGCATCAGTGCAGGTCATGGCGGAGTGGTTCCTGGCCCTTGCATGCAGCAGGTTGACCCCAAAGACACACCTCGTTGCTATGGCAGGGGGCAGGGGGCAAAGAAGGGAATAAAACAAAGCAGAGCAGAATGAAGCGATATGTCCTCCCAACACCCATGCATGCTGACAGTGGGGCCAAGCCGAGCGCACAACAGCCGGATGGGAAGGCCCAGGAGCCATCGCTTAGAGAGCTTATGGAGGCCATTCAAAGTATAAGGGGGACTCTGGAACCTAAACTCGATTCTGTAGTGGCTGAGATGACACTGATGAGAGCAGAACTTAATAAAGAAAATGCCTGACTCCGCGACACACGACAGATGGTCGTGGATATTGGCGAGGCCACTGAATAGCTTCAGAAACAGGTCACCTCCATACTTAAAGATAACGCTACCATGCAGGTGCATCTGGAGGACATGGAAGGAAGGTCCAGACGTAATAATATCCGCCCAGTGGGGGTTCTGGAAAAAGCAGATGAGCCCTGCACTGACCTTTTCGTTGAACATTTTATCATTACTGTGCTCCAACCCAAGGGCCTTTTAAAATTCTTTTCCGTTGAGAGAGCTCACAGAGTGCCAGCTACCCCCCTAGACCGGGCATGCCCCCTCACACAATGATAGCATGCATCTTCAATCACAGAGATGCAATTATACAAGCAGCTATGTGCACCTCAGACCCGAAATTTGAGGGAGCCATGATTGCCCTCTATCCTGACTTCACTCTTAAGGTTCAACGATTGCGGAGGAGCTTCATGGAAGTTAAGCGTGAGTTGCGGAATCGCAAAATCAAATATATGATTCTCTTCCCAGCCAAACTTAGAGTGATGGCAGAAGGGAAAATGTGGTTTTTGGACTCCCCTTAAGTAGCACTGGAATGACTGGAGGGCTGGCTCACGGGGGGCAGTAAAAGACAAAGGAATCCACAACCAAAGTGTAGTAACAGGAGGAAGGTCTGTCGGTGGCCACTCTCCACCAGAGCGGCGGTGAAAACACTGAGGACATTGAGAGATGGCCAGATAAGGATGTGCACGCTTCAGGCCTTTGAGATGGGGTGGAGAGACATGCACATCTACTGGTGATAACCATTGTGGCCTAAAATATTATGTAATTTGCAACATCCTACGATATGCAGGGAGGGGGTCTTTTTTTTCCCAAGATAGGCAAGCTAACTCATTGAGATGTCACCAGTCAAGACTGGTGTAGCGACTGGTGCCGACACTTATTACCTCTGCACAATTTGAAAAGAACAACCCCCCTGCATCAAGTTATCCAAGGTGTTAGGGCGGCGCTGAGCTGTCCTGGTCACTTTACCCCCCCCAGTTGTAAATTAACTAACATGCTTCTTTTTTTCAGGGGTGACAGGCACCTTGCCAGTTGGGGTTGGCTGGGCTGTTTAGTTTACACCGGGCAGGGTAGCAGGGTGGGGGGATTCTTTAGTTCATGTGGCCTAGTTAAAGTTATAGTACAGAGCAGAAATAGAGTACTATTAGATGACGCCACCTGGGGTCCCTCTTTCCTTTGCGGGGCTAGCGCCTTGTCTCCCAACACACACCATGTCACTCCCCTCTAGCCCGGAACTCGTTTAACTAGCCTGTCATGGAACGGAAACGGTCTCGGCAATACGATTAAGCGGGGTATGGTCCACCATTCATCCGTAAACATGCACCCGACGTGGTATTGTTGCAAGAAACACACCTATTAGGCAACACTTGTAAAGCAATGTCCAGAGGGAGCTACACTATGGTGGCACACTCTGGCTACACAACCGACTCACGGGGAGTGGGTGTCCTTATCAAGAACTCGATTCCCTATATCCCACACAAGGCCTGGATAGACCCTCAGGGTAGCTACGTGGTGCAGTCGGGTACTTGGGAGGGGATCCCAATCAATCTATGCTCCATCTATGTCCCGGCCCGTCTTCACTGCCTTACTCTCCCGAGGGTGAGCTAGATGTTGCTTCAGCTGCCAGAAAAGGTCCTACTCCTCGGGGGTGACTTAAATGAACTGCTCGCATTTGACTTGGACAAACACTCCAAGCCCGTACGGCCAACTGTGACCCCACGCTGCCCGATTTTGTCACTGCCCTTGGCCTTGTCAACACCTGGCGCTCAAGACACCTGACAGAACGCCAGTATACTTTTTTATATGGGGTCCACCACAGCCTTTCCATATTAGATTATATTTTCACCCAATCCATCCACTTGGCACGAGTGGCCTAGGCTCGACACCTGGCCTGGGGAATCTCAGATCACTCGCTAGTGTGGCTAGAGATATGGGGCGGGCCATTATAACCCCTTGGCCCGCAACCTATCAAAGCCTGGCATTTTAAGGATGCCAAACACATTGGGGACTTGACCCATGCCACAACTTCCTACTTTGAGCTGAATGAGAGATCAGTTGATTCTTACTTGACGCTATGGGAGGCCTACAAGGCAGTCATCCAGGGCAGATCGTACACCTCAATAGTGGGGTGGAAACAGGACAGGCAAGCACAACTCCTTACACTGGACAGTGAAATGTGAACCTTGGAGGGAGTGGGATGTCAGGAGACAAACGAAGACAGCTTACATGCCCTCCGTCTCAAACAGAAGGAATACAGGGCAAGGATTTCCCACACCCTGTCTCAACGACATCTCTGTGAGGAGGGCAACAAAACGGGGAAGCTACTTGTATGGCTCAAAAAGAGAGACCGAGTAAGGGGATGGGTCTCACACACTGCCACTGACTTTGGCATCTCTCATCCTGAGGGTATAGCGGAGACATTTGCGCAATACTATGCGCATCTTTACTCACCCAAAACACACTGGTCAACCTCAGATATTGGGGATTTCCTAAGGGACATAAAAGTCCCTACTCTTATAAAAGAACACCAAACCTTTTTGGAAGCGGTCATTGAACCGCAGGAGGTGGACCATACATTGCGATCACTGAGCTCCAGCAAGGCAATGGGACCCAATGGTCTCCCTATCAAACTCTATAAACGCCTCACCTCCAAACTGGCACCTCAGATACTTAAAATGTGGAGGGAAACGCGGGAGGTGCATATTCTCCCTGAGGATCAATGACTTGCAAGCCCCCAGAGCGCTGCAGCTCGTATTGTCCCAGCTCCCTCCTCAACGTTGAAATTAAAGTCCTTGCTAAGCTTCTCGCAAATAGGCTTCGGCAGGTGATCGCCTCCTTGGTCCATCCTGACCAATCCGGCTTCATGCTGAACAGAGGGACACAGCTCAACCTGTGTAGGCTATACGGGGTAATAGCGGGTTCAAGAAACGACGAGGTATCCACAATGGTATTGTCTATGGATGCCTCAATGGCATTCTACACCGTAGAATAGATCTACAGGTTTGGAGTGCATGAACACATAGGATTTGGACCCAACTTTCTGGGCTGGATGCGATATAAAGACCCAATAGCCCATGTCAAGGTCAATGGCACCGTGTACTGCAATTTCACACTGGGCAGGGAGACCAGACAGGGATGGCCACTCTTCCCGCTGATATTTGCACTTGCTCTAGAGCCTCTGGCAGCGTGGGTCCGACAAGACCCGCTCATGAGAGGCATTATCTGGGGGGAATCATGGGAAGAACGTATATCTTTATACGCGGACAACATTCTCTTCTACGTAACCAACCCCCCGCGACAATCACCCAACTGACCCATATCCTGCGGAAATTTGGCCAATACTCTGGGTGCACTGTTAACTGGGATAAATCTCTTATGCACTTAATAACAGGTCCCATGCCTGCGCTGCCCAGAGGTGTCCACCTCCCCATATCAGCTAGGTTCTTCAAATTTCTGGGAATTCACGTTACCATGGACCCCCACATTTTCTATTGACTAAACTTGGCTCCCATCCTTGAGCACTTTGAATCAGATGTACAACACTGGAGGACTCTCCCGGTTTCCCTTTTAGGGCGAGCGGCAATGTTTAAAATGATGACATTGCGCAGTATGCCCTATGCACTGCAAAACACCCACCACCAAATACCTGACAAGTTCTTTCTCACCATAGAATGTCTTCTCCACCTGCTCTTGTAGAACACAACAGCACCGCGGATAGCCCTCTCCAAGCTGATGCGGGCGTATACAATGGAGCCATTGGTCTCCCTGACATTAAAAAAAATAATTTGGCGTCACAATTAGCAGTGGCAAGTGACTGGGCTTTCGCACCATGGGACGATCCCGCCTTCAGACTGGAGAGGTTCTCGATGGGATCTGGAGGATACCAGGGTGTGCTCTATAGCTGAACTAATGCAGAGAATCTCCTACCTCATACAAACACAGTGGCTTGAGACTGGAGGTCAGCCACTGCATTCCTGGGCTGGAGAGAGAAACCCACCAACATGACCCCACTGTGGTGCAGTGACTTGCTTGATCAAGTACGGCGTCTCCAGGGCTTCAAGCCATGGAACCTCATAGGGATATCCACGGTGGGTGATGTATGGAGGAACGGCAACATGCTCACCTGGGTGGAGATCCAGGCCCAATATGATTTGGCGCCTACTGAGGTTTTCAGGTACTTACAACTCCAGCATGCCCTTAAGGCTCACATACCTAATGGCACTTCTATTTCAGACTCCTCCCCCCTAGAAGACAGAGTCCTCGCTGAACCATTACCCCAAAAAACGGATCTCACTCATTTACAAGAAACTAATATACAATTCACCCAACACACTTACTGCACTCAAGACTAAATGGGAGGTAGATGTTGGGGAATGTGATGACGGGGAGTGGGAAGAGGCATTTGGAACCTTTCATGAAGTGGCCATACATACAGGGTTTCGATTGATCTACTTACGCATCCTGCACCGCTCCCACTACTCTTGCACCGCAATTCGGGCCATGGGCCGCTCTCAAACGTATCTTTGTTTCCAGGGCTGTGGTGAAAGGGGCACCTTATTCCATATTATATGGTGATGCCCCATTGTACAAACCTTTTGTATAGAACTACAGAGAATTATGGGAAAGGTAACAGCGGTGACGCCCCAGACACGGCGAAAATATGTCTCCTACACATTTGGGGAGATGATCCACCACCAAAATACACTAAGCTATGGTTGTCATTGGGTCTTGTGGTCGCCAAACGAAACACTGCACGCTTGTTGGGGGCTGTGGAGGCCCGACAGTGGTGTAGTGGGAGCAGGACATGAATTGGTGCATGACGAATGAAAAAAATCGATATACAAACAAAGGTAGAGAGGAAACCTCAGAGAAACTATATGTACAGGCACATTGCAACAATAGTAACAAAAAAAATGAGTTGAGAGGTCTATTCCTTGCTTGTTATAATTCTTTTATTCAAAATCTTCTGAATCATACAAAAGCAGTTCAGCGCAGCCAACGGTAATCGATATATCAGGGAGGGTTGTCCGCATAAGTGAGAGCAAGTTTGGGCAGGATTGTGCTCAAACACTGAATCCAGTTTGAACTATGAGGATCCAGATCAGTGCTTCCCCTGACTTTGACAGACAATTTTGTGAGGCGTGAGTTCCACTACATTTTATATCATTACCTTACTGTACCTGTATTACTTGGAAGGAGTTCCCCCCACCCAAGAATGGTGCACACAAATGTGCCATGATGTATTGCTGCTAATTCTCTGTTGTTTTCCTTTATAGCTCTTTCTTTTATTTGAAAACTAAAAAGAAGTCGAATCGTGGTGAGTTTGTCAGCTTCTTTTAATGATGTCCGGTCTCTCCAGCACCTCGGCAGCAACTGCCGAAACCCCAACATTCTATGTTCCACGCAGGGAACGCCACGCTAGAAATGCACGGGATCACAGATCCCAACACACCCCCCTTCCTTCACATGACAAACAAAAGAGATGAACACAACAACAAGAACAGCAAGGAGAAGAACAGGAAAAACAAAATTAATGGATTAGCTCAGTTGACAATGTGCAGAATTCAATACCTGATAAAATCATGGAATCGGGTGGGAGCAACCCTTGCTTTAGAAGAACACTCCCGGGAAAAATTTCTCTCTCAGGAATGTGTACACTTTCGCTGCCAGGAATACGTACCCTCGGACCAACACCAACAGGGGGCACACCTGTGCAAGGGGTATAAGCTCCAAATTTCCCTCTTACATACTCAGCCTTCGACTCCGGCACATTTGTTCCAGATTTTACCATTCTCTAATACTACTACATGGTCTCTCACCTCCCTCACCCTGACAGGAGCAGAAAAACGAGAAGATCCCTTGTGAACAAGGATAGGTTTATTCATTCGCTCCCAGTCCCCAACACACACCGGGGATACTCTAACACACGCAGATGCATACTTGGATTGAGCAGCTGCTCTGACATCAGCCACCCTGCTCAACTTCTGCAGATTAACCTCTTTTCTTAACATCCAGACTTTATTCAGCTTGGAACCAGCCACCCTACCCCTCAGCAAGGTGAAAGGAGACATGCCAGTACTCACATGAGGAGTGGTTCTTATTGCCCAAAGCGTGTCTGTGATGGCTGCCTTCCAGTGCAAGCCATTGATTAAAGCCAATTGAAGTTGATCTTTGATAACACGGTTCAAGCGCTCAACCAGACCGTTGCTGCGGGGATGATAAAAGGGAGGTGAGAATATGTTTGATCCCATGTTCCTTTAGAAATTCACGCATCTCAACGGACACCAACTGGGTGGCGTTGTCAGTCACAAGCTTCTCCGGGAATCCCTCCCGAAGAAAAACATCAGTGAAAAAATTGATGGTTCCAGAATTGACTCCGTCTACAAACCTCACCTCAGGCCATTTGGACATATAATCAATTAACACCAAGGCATATTTTGGAGAATTGCCCATCACACCAAAAGGACCAGCCACATCGAAAGCCAATTTGCACCAAGGTGAATTCTTTACAGCAATGGGATTGATGGGAGAAGGGTAAGTAACCTGGGTTTTGTCACTCAAAACACACGCACTACAATCACGCACACAATGCTCTATGGACATATCCACCCCATGCCACCAGAAGTCTTCTCTAATCCTCCGCTTCATGGCACGAATGCCCAGGTGACCTTTATGAGCCAGATCCAAAACTTTCTTGCGTATACTCACAGGCACAACTAGTAACCCTCCTTACGCAGAATTCCATCCACAAGGGATAACTCATCGCATACTCTCTTAAAGGGGATCAATTCAGGAGATAAATTCATATTATTGGGCCAGCCATGAACCACAAAGTCCATCACCCTGGAGATCTCAACATCTTCGGAGACAGCCAGCTTCCAATCAATTTCAGAAAGAGCACCATCAACAGTGTCAGCTATTGCACCAACTGCACACACCATGTCCAAGTTCTCAATTACAGTGTCAACCGCAACCTCAGAGAGAGGTAACCTGGACAAACAGTCGGCTACGCGATTTTTCACACCAGCCACATACTCCAGACAATAGTTTAAACTCATTCAGTCTGTACTATCACTTGGCTATGCGTGGAGTGGCCCTACCACCACCTTTGGTGGTAAAGAGATCTACTAATGGTTTGTGGTCAGTTCTAAGAACAAATTCATTTCCCCACAAGCAGTTACGGAAATACTGTACACCCCACCACAAAGCTAAAGCTTCTTTTTCAATAGTAGAGTAAGTGTTCTCCGCCCCCGAAGTGCTCTAGAGGCGAAAGCAATGGTCTCTTCCCTATTGTCATATCTCTTCTGCATGAGGACAGCCCCTAAGCCCACATTGCTGGCATCCGTGGTGACAATGCAGCGATCATTGATATTAAACAGCTTAAGGGGGCGTGCCTGTACAATTGCTTCCTTAAGGAGCTTGAAGTCAAGACCACACTCAACAGACCACACAAATTAGGCATTCTTTTTCAGGAGCTCAAGCAACCGTGCCGTCCTATCTGAGAAGTTGGCGACAAATTTGGCGTAGTATTCAACCAACCCCAGGAAAGAACGAAGTTGGTCCTTATTTTGTGGTTCAGGTGCATTTTGGATGGCATCTAAAAGCTTCACTTTAGGTTCAACACCGCTCCCTGAAATGTGGTGCCCCAGATAATCTACACCTTCTTGAAAAAATTTACATTTGTCCTTCCTCAGCGTTAACCCACTAGATCTGACAATGTCCAATACTTGCTTGACTCTAGTATCATGCTCAACTTCAGTTTTCCCATGAATAAGGATGTCGTCTTGGAAGAACACGACACATGCAGTGCTCTTAAACAAATTCCCCATGAGGTGCTGGAACACTGCAGACGCCAATGCCAATACAAACGGCATACGTATATAGCGAAACGCACCTTCGGGTGTCACAAAGGACGTGAGGTGCCTTGAGTCCTTGGACAATTCCACCTGGTGGTAAGCAGAGGAGATGTCCAGTGAAGAAAAATACTTAGCACCCTCCAAGGTTGCTAGCATCTCATTGATGTTGGGCAGGGGTTGACGGTCCACCCATATACAAGCGTTTAGGTCGCGCAAGTCGACACACATTCTAAGGGACTTGTCCGGCTTGCATGCCAAAATGATGGGGGCCAACCATTCGGACCCCTCAATATGCTCGATCACACCCATGGTGCACAAACGTTCTAACTCCAGCTTGAGCTCACCACGTAAGCTTAACGGTACCTTGCGCAGCTTGTGTGCAACAGCCTTAGCACCATCCTTAAGAACAATGCGGTGTTGGAAACCCTTCAGCTTTCCCAGCTCACCACTAAAAATATCAGGATACCTTGCTGTCCAGTCAACATTGGATAACTGTCCCACGGTGGAAGCATAGACAGGGATGACAGGGGATGAATTACAATAAAATTGTTTGGCATCCTGTCTTGATAAATTCATGTCTGGATTTTTGGGATCCAGAATGATTCCTAGTTTGCCCTGCTCCTCCCATCCCAATAAATTTGTACCATCTTTTACAATGTATACAGTTCCCCGAGCAAAATCTCCCTTGAACTCTAAATTACCCTCAAATTTGCCAAGAACTTCCACTCTTTTCCCGCCATAGGCGAAGATCTTTATGCTGGACTGGTCTACTGGAATGTCACCCAATCTTTCAAAGTCTTTGGAATTGATGAGGGTACAAGGAGAACCAGAATCAGCAAGAAATTCTACGTTCGTGGAATTTAAATTTATCTCACACACAGGAGATTTCCTTTTACGGGATTCCACCATGGAAGCTATTTCCACAACGCCATCTGACTGTAAGGAGGGAGAAAACAACATTAATAATTTATTCTCACTTTCTTCCTCAGAGTCAACAAAGTCCTCCTCAATGGTTTTCACCATTTGAGATTGCCCCTTGTGCACTGCCGTAGACTTACATAAACGAGCCAAGTGTCCCTTTTTCCCACATTTGAAACAAGTTTGAGTCACAGCAAAACAAAACTTAAAATTGCCAAGGTTCGACTTACTCCCACAACGATAACAAGAGAGATCGCCCCTCTCAAGTTTAGGTTTAGGCAAACTAGAAGTTGGTATAGGAGTGCGAGGCACAACTGTGTTGGTTCCCTTAGCAGGTTTGCTGTTATGTTTTGAGTTAACCATTTTAACTTCATTAGATGGTATGGCCCCACTCATTTCTTTCATGCAAAACTGGGAGTGCTCTATGCTTTTAGCTAAGGTAAGAGCAGTTTCCAAGTCCGGATCATCAGAAGATAAGAGTTTTTCTTGTATTTTCTTATTGCAGGTGCGTTCAATTAGTTGATCACGGATAATCTCATCCCTAAATTCCCTATAGTTGCAGGTGACAGCTAAGGTTCTGAGAGCGGCAACAAAATCGTCAATAGATTCGCCAGGAATCTGAGCACGTTGTAAAAATTTGTGACGCTCCAATACGATGTTTCTCTTGGTATTGAACCTCTTATCTAGTGTTTTGATAAGTGAAGCATAGTCATCCACAATTAAAGAATCACCATCGTCACCTCCACTTACATGTGTGCTCACAAGTTCCAGGGGTAAAGTCTTTAAAATGCTTCTCCCCTCAGTACCCAAATTGTATACTAGTAGGGCTTTCTTCTTTTTTGAAGTGAAAGTGTCTCCGTCAATGACCTCAAGATAAGCTTCAAATGTCTCCATCCATTGCTGCCAGTTAATAGGAGGAGAACCAGGAGATTGCAAAAAGGAAGGAGGTGCAAGTACGCGATCCATAGGATGGCCGTGCGTGGGTGAGTTGCTGCCCCAAAGTAAAAATTGTGTGTCTTTAAATCCACTACCACCTGTACAGTGGATTAGGCCAAAATGCAATTAAAAGAAAATGGTGTGCACATCACCGACGTGCAAACGATGAAAATTGCACAAAATGTAACAGTCTGACACGCAAAGTGTATCAATGAAATGCTTGTTTAAATGTGTCGAGACTGCGACATAAAATGACACATTAATGCAGAAGAAGAGTGTCAGCAACATATACCTTTCATTAGTAATGGTTTGACACACAGGTGTGTCACCATAACAAATAAACTTTAGTGAAGTACATTGACAAAATTGGTGTGCAAGTCACCGTAAAAATAACTTGCGTAGGTATATAATGTCAATTGAAATGATGAGAATTCCGATAAAATTAAGTTGACACGCAGGTGTGCGTGTCACTGTTAAAGCAGAATGAGGATGATGATCCAGGGATAAAAGTACATTAAAAATGGCGCCTACGCTGCGTGCTAGAGTCTCACCACAACCTTCTGCGAAAGTGTAGATTTCAGGAAAACACTTTCCGTCTTCTCTCCGTCCTCACGATGCAGATCGTAGAGACGCTTGGGGATTCTCCCAACAAAGTACACTTGGCGTGAGATCAAGACGTCGCCTCGAAGTGGCAGGGCAACCAGAACGTCCAGCAACATGCAGTGAGGAAGACTGGGGACAGGACAACTCGTCGCCACTAAAAAGAAGTCGAATCGTGGTGAGTTTGTCAGCTTCTTTTAATGATGTCCGGTCTCTCCAGCACCTCGGCAGCAACTGCTGAAACCCCAACATTCTATGTTCCACGCAGGGAACGCCACGCTAGAAATGCACGGGATCACAGATCCCAACAAAAACTAAATAAAAAGATTGTTTCACTGGGTCCACTCCCCAGTCCACACTGCTTTTTTTTAAAAATTGTTTTCAGCATTATGCTCCTCAAAGAGTCCGACCCGACCAGTCCCTTAGGTAATGCAAACACAAATCTAGTCTACACAAAAAAATGACTCAATTTTTCCCTTCTTGTTGTGCAACAACAAAATTGTACTACAGGCCAATCTATTGCATTTGAGTCTGGACTCAGGACACAGTTGGTATGGAGTTGGACACCATACTCATAATCAGACTCAGGAGGATGAGAGATGATGGAATGAGGCAGGGCGTGGGCATGAATACTACTAGAACTGCCACTAGAAGAAGATGGAAGTTTTCAAATTCACTGAAACCAACCTATTTGGTGATGACTTTGAAGTGGCCTAAAGGTAAACAACAGACTTACACAACTCCGAGTGGTGGTGGTGAGTGACAGCGGTGCGTTAATTACTTGATTGAAAAAATGCTATGTTGCCGCGTGTGTGTGTGCTCAGTGCTGTCTGGCTCAAATTCGAAGCTAAGTGGTGGTTGGGTGGGGGGCCTGTTGTTGAAAGTAAATGTAAACAGATGTTTAGCCATGCTGCCTCTGAGTCTTCTCGGTGCACTCCTTATGCAGTTTAAGTTTTGTCCTTGATTCTTCAATATCATTTTTGTTTTTCAATCTAAAGGCCCTCTTACCCTGCTCCATACTGGAAAAAAACAATATAACATACTCACACTTACCTTACCGAACCGCTTCCGCCAGGCACCCAAGATTGACGGACAGTCCAAGAGGAATGCAGATGCAACTCCCAATTTGCCAATACCGTATCATTTTTTCTCTTTAATCATTAGAACTGTGTGTGTACTAATGATTAAAGTGAAAAACTCTCTGCCGCTGGCACCTGCTTCCTGGCTGGCACCGCCGTCCCCACTAGACCTGGCACTGGTGGTAAGTGCGGCTAGAAAAAACATTGCACATTTTTTAGATGCGATACTACTCCCCCTATTTTTTTTTTTTTATCAAGATTGAAAATACACCACAAACGTCACTACAATTTGGATACAGACTGTATCTCCTATCAAAAATATCTGGTTGGGCATTTGGTTGGTGGCAATTTTTGAAAGGCCTCTCAAGAAGAAAACCTGTAAAGGACTGGAGTGGCTAGAGCTATTGATGAATCTGAGTTTTTGAAAAGAAATAAGAGAGGACAACTGGACATAAGGTCTTGGTTGGCAAATGCAATGGGGCTGTCCTCCTCCTCCTCATACTTCCTTCCAGCCATGGTGGACGGTGTTCAGTTCACCATCAACTGCTGCTAATAATACTAAGCCTAGATAAGAAGAAGACGACACAACTTTGGGGTGTCCAAAGTGACCATGGCCACTCTCATTTTACTGATTGAGCAATGACATGAGAAAGTAAAAGAAAGCCTTCTCATCTCAAAAAACATGCGTAGAATACCTTACTTGGGCATGCAATCTGCATGGCACAGTAGTAGTACTAGTAGTAGTAAGTGCCCATGACCAATAGGTTCTCTGAGTCTTACAGTACCACCACTAGGCAGTCCAAATAATATATAAGGGGAGAGGGAAAGCTGACTGAAAAACCAGAAGAAAGGAAGCTACAGACAGACTAGTACAAACAGACAGTTTGAGGTAAAATACAGACACTATAAATATAAAATAAGTAAATGTAGGGATAACAAGAATTTAAAAAAGGATAGATCGAAGAGGATTTGGGAAAATAATAAAATTAGGAAACGGGTAGAAATAAATAGTTCAAAATAAGGAGCACTAAAAGTTAGGGAACTATATATTAATATTAACAACAGGAGGACTTACTGGCGCCTGCAGAGCCATCGGACAAGGAGCATTCTTGGGAGGCACCTCCAGCTCCCGCACCCGCCTTGGACGACCTCTTGCCCCTGGGTGCTGATGTAAAACATAATTAAAGAGATAAAAATGTATTGTTGGTAAGTAAATAATCTCTCCAGAAATATATTTTTACAGGAAATGGCAATTGGAATAACATTGAACTTTCCTAAATCAGATCGACTGGTGGTAGACTATTATCGCGGTCTCAGACCATCCTATTATCCCATATTTCCTAAACCTAACTAGCCCGCCGATTCCAAAAACTTTGGAATTACTAATAAATTGCAACAAATGATGATATTTGCTTCTAAGTTCTGATCTTATTTGCAATCATTCTCAACCCCCTGTGACGGGCCAATTCACTAAGTCTTTATTTTGTCTTTAAATGCATAGATGGACACATACATACACCAAATTTGTTGGTTGCTTGTCACTGTACGAGCTACAAAAAAGCTTCTAAGAACTGAAGTGAGAGGACCCGCGCCGCTAAATTACTAAGACTAACTACCACTATCTTAGTGACAGGACAAAGGAAAAGAGTCTCTCTCTAGTCAGCATTACTTAAATTCTTATATAATCAGCCCAAGCGAGCTCAAAGTCGCAAACAAGTTCGATTAGGTAGTGCCAAGCATCTGTCTAGAATAACGATCACATAATATAAGATTTGTAAAGTGACTTACCTGCATGTGAACAGCATGCTTGCTATTTGGTAAAAAGTTATTAGCAATAACATAGAACACACAAGTAATTTAATGTTAATAATTAGCTACTCACCAAGCCCCGTGACCTCAACCCCTCGCAGGTCCAGCTCTCATTCCAGGATGTAGGGCCACCGGTGCATCAGCTGATTGTGGGTGCGACAGACCCCCAGAGCAGTGATGCACTGCCTGGCACACCCTCGCCTAGCACTGCTGGCGCTCCTGGAGGCCATACCCAGACCCAGGCCTGCCGCCTGCTGCCAGGGTGGAAGGGAGGTGGCGCTGGACAGAAAACACAAGCGCTGCCACCTCCACCTCCGAAAACAAGGCCCAGGGCTGCACCCCTTCCGCGCACCGCCTTCCGCAAGGAAGGTGGCTCTTGGTTGCCGCCTTTTTTGAGGCACGCTTCTCAGCCATGATGCTGGGGGGGGGCAAAAGAGAGAAAATGAAGAAAGTATAAAAAAAACTGGAAAACGAGGGAAGGAAGTAAAAGAAATTAGGAAGGAAGTAGAGAGAAAAAATAAAGTACAAAACTCACTAAAACACACAGAAACTAGAAAAAACGCAAACTACACACTTAAGAAGATAGAGGGTAAAATAATAGAAAAGATCAGGAAAAAAGTTTTAGAAATCAAGGATTGAAAGAATTAAAGAAGGATCAAAAAGTAGGCCCCAGCACCATAACAGAGAAAAAAACAAGACAGCCGCGCCCATGCGCGATCACATGGTGCAGTTCGCGTGATATTTCCGCCCAAATACACGCAATTCGCATTGCCGTATGGCGTAAACGTCAGGCGAACGGGTGGGACAAGGAACTCCGGCTGCTCGCGGAACTCCGTATAGTTTTTTTACAGCTTCACGGAGTTCCACGTAGCGCTGCTACGCGAACTCCGCCCACCCTTATCCCCATTCCCTCACCTCCCTGACCCCCTCCCCCGCCTCTTTACCCCAACACGAGCCACTCCTGGTATTCACACCAAATTTGCGTCCTTTTCTTCCAACATCCTGGGGATTCTAAAGGTACCCAGGGTTTGTGGATTGCCCTGGAGGGGACCGAGAAATTAGCCAAAGTACGGCTAAATTGTGGGATTTTGCGGAAAAACGGGCAGCAGAAGAAAGCATCTGTTTTTTTCCTTGCAAATGGTATCAACAAAGGGTTTACAGTGCTAGAATCCTCATCTTCTCAGCTTTTAGGAACAGGCAGACTTTTGTCAGAAAACCACAATTTTCCACACAGTTTTTGCATTTTAGTGGGACATAGCCTATTTTTCCTGTTTTTTGTGCTTTCAACCTCCTTCCAGTTAGTGGTAGAAATGGGTGCAAAACAAATAATGGATCCCGGAAAGCTATACATTTCTGACAAGTAGACAAAATTCTTAATTCAGCAAAAGGTCATTTGTGTAGATCCTTCAAGATTTTCCAATAGAAAGTCACAGTTGAAATAAACAAATATTGAAATTGAGTTGAAAAAAACAGCCATTTATGCCTACGTTTTAACCTATAACTTCTTCTAAGTGTGGCAGATTTTTAAAAGCAATATACTGTTACGTCCGCTAGACCCTTCTGGTTGCGGGGATATATAGGACTTGTAGGCTCACCAAGAACCCCGAGTTACCCAGACCCATTAACTGAGCTGCGCCTATAATGGTTTTTCATTGTATACCGCATTTCATTTGGTAAAATATAAAGAGTGAAAAATAGATAAAGAAAACCTATGTATTTCT
Source organism: Calotriton arnoldi (assembly GCA_963921515.1). NCBI lineage: Eukaryota > Metazoa > Chordata > Amphibia > Caudata > Salamandridae > Calotriton > Calotriton arnoldi. The sequence goes on along the minus strand of CAWUFW010007004.1, from coordinate 894,822 downwards.
GAAATGGGAACAACATATGGAGTTTAGAAGCAGTGGTTATTTGCACATTTCCGAATTTGTGGGTACCCACACTAGCATGTGAATTAGAGGGCATTTTTCAAAATGACTTCTTTTTTTACACACTGTCCTAGATTTTGAAGGCAGAATTGCAGAGAAAGTCAATTGGTAGTGACACTTGTTCTACTATTCCGTGTTCCCCTAAGTCTCCAAATAAAAATGGTACCTCACTTGTGTGGGTAGGCCTAGTGCCCGCAACAGGAAACGGCCCAAAACGCAATATGGACACATCACAATTTTCCACCTTTTTCAGCAATGTGCCTAGCTGTGAACTTTGGACCCAAGCTCCGCCGCCACCTAGGGAAACCTAGCAAACCCGTATATTTTTGAAAACTAGACACCCAGGGAAATCCAGGATGGGGTGACTTGTTTGGCTCTCACCAGGTTCTGTTATCCAGAATCCCTTGCAAACCACTAACTTTGTAAAAAAAAAGAAAACATTTTCCTCACATTTCTGTGATGTAAAGTTCTGGAATCTGCATGGAGCCACAAACTTCCACCCACCCAGCATTTTCCTAAGTCTCTCTATAAAAATGGTACCCCACTTGTGTGGGCAGGCCTAGTGCCCGCAACAGAAAACTGCCCAAAACGCAACGTGGACACATCACATTTTTCCAGTGAAAACTGACACTTTTTCTCAATGTGCCTAGCTGTGGATTTTGGACCTTAGCTCAGCAGACACCTAGGGTAACCTAGCAAACCTGTACATATTTGAAAACTAGACACCCAGAGGAATCCAGGATGGGGTGACTTCTGTGGCTCTCACAAGGTTCTGTTGCCCAGAATCCCTTGCAAACCTCAAACTTTGCCCCTAAAAAAACATTTTCCCCCACATTTCTGTGATGGAAAGTTCTGGAATCTGTGGGGAGCCACAAACTTCCACTCACCCAGCATTCCCCCAAGACTGCCAATAAAAATGGTACCTCACTTGTATGGATAGGCCTAGTGCACGTGACAAGAAATGGCTGAAAACGCACCGTGGACACATCACATGTGCCTAGCTGTAGATTTTGGACCCTAGCTCAGCTGGCACCTAGGGAAACCTAGCAAGCATGTACATTTTTTAAAACTAGACACCCAGAGAAATCCAGGATCGGGTGACTTGTGTAGTTCTCACTAGGTTCTGCTACCTAGAATCCCTTGCAAACTTCAAACTTTGTCAAAAAAAACATTTCCCCCACATTTATGTGATGGAAATTTCAAACCACCACCCACCCAGAATTCCCCTGATGAAAATGGGACCTCACTTGTGTGGGTAGGCCTAGTGCCCGCGACAGGAAATGGCCCAAAATGCAAATTGGAAACATCAAATTTTTCCAGTGAAATCTGACCCTTTTTTTGCAGTGTGCCTAGCTGTGGATTTTGGACCCTAGCTCAGCTGGCACCTAGAGAAACCTAGAACACCTATACATTTATGAAAACTAAACACCCAGGGGAATCCCGGGTGGGCTGACTTGTGTGGCTCTTTCCAGGTTCTGTTACCCAGAATCTCTTGCAAACCTCAAACTTTGCTAATAAAAAGCACATTTTCCTCACATATCGGTGATGGAAAGTTCTGAAATTTTCAGGAAGCCACATACTTTCACCCACCCAGCATTCGCTCAAATCTCCCTATAAAAATTACACCTCACTTGTGTGGGTGGGCCAGGTACCCACGACAGGGAAGGTCCCAAAAAGTATTGTGGAGGCATCAAAATTATCTGGTTTTGCAAGGGGGTCACCTGGGTTTTTGGTCCCGGGCTCGGCAGGTATCTAGAGAAACTTACCAAACCTAGACAGTTCTGAAACCTAGACACCCGGGGGAGTTCAGGGAGGTGTGACTTGTGTGGATCTCCCAACATTTTCCTACCTAGAATCCCCTGCAAACATCAAATTTAGCTTAAAAAAAATCACATAAAATAAAATTACACATAAGACAACACAATACACATCGTGCATAAATCCAAGGAGAATTTCACACACAGTAAAACATAAGCTAAATATGCTGCTATTATGGCACCTTTTTAAATAAAATCATTAATGCATGATAATAATAATCATTTGGAGTATACAGTACAAAAAAAAATGTTCTTACCAAACACATGCAACTACACAAACTGCATATCTACCACTGCGGAAACCGCAAACAGGAATCACATCAAAGGAATCAAAAGCTTTGCACTTGAATAAAAAGGAGAAATAAAACATTACAATCATATATGCAAATAATGCGCCAGTCCACACACTCGGCCAGCCAAGCTGGGGGTCAGATGGCCCTAAAGAAATGGCCAAACATTCACTCCCAAAAGGGGAGTGACCCTTGCGGCTGCTCCACACAACAACAATATTGCCCAAAAATAAAATCCCTGGTGTCCAGTGGCTTCTGACCTACGTGGGAGTAGATGGGCATAAAAGCTTAAGACCAATCTGCCCCTTAGAGGGGCAGAAACAGCCAAAATAATCACACCCTAAAGGGGAGCGACCCTTGCCCAAGGGGCCACCCCCCACAACAACAACATTGCCCAAAAATAAAATCCCTGGTGTCCAGTGGCTTCTAACCTCTTTGGGAGTAGATGGGCCTAAAAGCATATGGCCGATCTGCCCCCAAGTGAGGTAGAAACAGCAAAAATAATCATCCCCTAAAGGGGAGTGACCCTTGCCCAAGGGGCCGCTCCCAACAACAACTTATTGAATACAATCCCTGGTGTCTAGTGACTTCTGACCCCCTTGGGGGCAGATGGGCTGAAAGCATCAGGCCGATCTGCCCCCAAGGGAGGCAAAAACATCCACAATATTCACCTCTTAAAGGAGAGTGACCCTTGCCCAAGGGGCTGCTCCCCACAACAACATAGAGAAGGAAACATCCCTGGTGTCTATTGGCCTCTGCCTCCTTGGTAGCAGTGTGCCTAAAAGCATAATGATGATCTGCCGCCAAGGGGCCACTCCCCAACATCGCAAAAATATCCTTGGTGGCCTAGTGGGGCAGAGGGGCCTAACAAAATAAGCCAATCTGCCCCCAAGACGGAGGGGGGGGGGGGAGCAGAAAGAGCCAAAATACTTGCTCCCCAAAGGGGAGCAACCCTTCCCCAAGGAACTGCTCCCCAACATTGAAAAAAATCAAAAAACCCTGGTGTCTACGAGGCATTCCTGCTTCACGATCACGGGCCCATGCGCGATCGTGAATCAGGAATGCTCCAAAGAGACATCGGAGGAAAGGAAAACCCTTTCCTTTCCCCTGATACTTCTTTGTTCCAAAAAAAACCACTCCCCGAGAAGAAACGTACCTTTTTCCTTCGACGCCCTGGAAACAAATGGCTTCCAGAGCGTCCGGCAACTTCTAATGACGTTGGTGCACGGTGCGCGCTGACGTCATTAGATGTCGTGGGGGGCAGTGGAAGCACTTTTGCTGGCATCCCGGGTGGGGGTGTGCACAAGAGTGCTCCGCAGGAGGGGAGCGCCCATGCTTCCCCCATGGGTGGGTGCCAGTATGGCCAGGAGCCATCCAACGCACACGCCCACCGCTGTGTCGGATGGCTTCCGGCCGTCTGACGCATGGAACAGGTTAAAAAAGTCAAGGAAAAAAATCAAAATACTGGAGGAAAATCATACACATATCTTATGGTACTTCAAAGCTGTACGTTGAATTTAATGTTTTGAATCTATATAAATGGGTTTATTTTTCAAATACTTTTCACTCTGAAAACTGTGAACAGAAATAAAATTAAAAAAATAAGAATTATCAGAATGTAATGAGAACCAATTGCCAAGGCCTAATTTACTTTCCACAGAATTCACCCATTTGGCCCTCTGTAGTAGCCCATAGAGCATATTTATGGGCCCCCAAGAGAAGTGTGATGCTAAGTACACCTTTTGTCTCAGATGCCAGATGAGTGAGTGCAGTAGATGGGGCTTCCCCCAGCACCATAAACATCTTTGTGTGACTGTTGGACCTGGCCCTTTTTGCAGGGTCATCCCTGAACATTTTGCCTTCCTCCTGTATCTTTTTCTGACCTGTTTTTGTTGGTTTTATGACTCTGGGCACTTTACCACTGCTGATCAGTGCTAAAGGGCATATGCTCTCCCTATTGTAAATTGATGTATGGATTAGTGACTCCATGATTGGATTATTTGATTTACTTGTCAGACCCTAGTATAGTGCACCATGGGTGCCCGGGGCCTGTAAATCAAATGCTGCTGGTGGGCTTGCAGCACTGGTTGTGCCACCCACAGAAGCAGCTTGTAAAGTGTGGCTCAGGCCTGCCATTGCAGAGCCTGTGTGCAGTCTGAGACTGCCATGTCGACTTGGCAAGTGCACCCACTTGCCAGTCCCTAAACCTTCTCTTTTCTACATATCAGTCACCCCTAAGGTAGGCCCATGGGCAGGGTGCATTGTATGTAAAAGGTAGGACATGCCCTGATGTGTGTAGCATGTCCTGATAGTGAATTACAGCCAATTTCGTTTTTCACTATTGCAAGGCTACCTGTCCCCATAGGCCAGAATGGGCAGTTTGATTATAACATCTTATAATCCTAACTGACCCAGGGAACATGGTAGAAATTCGAATTTAGTATGCCTGAACTCAGAATGATAAAATACATCTTTTAGTGAAGTTGGTTTTAACATTCTGTGTTTGAAAATACCACTTTTAGAAAGTAGGTATTTTCTTGCCTAACTCATCCAGCCTGCCTCTGCTAGCTTGTATATTGTATGTCTGGTTTTGTGAGTGACAGGGGCTGGGGGACTCCAGGAGACAGGGTGAGTCAGCACTAGGCTGAATAGACCTATCTGCATGAGGAGTGGTGGGAGGAGTAGCACCTGGGCCTGAATAGGGCTGTGCCTGCCTTCCACAATGCTGGCTCCACCTCCTGTGGTGTGTCTGATGACCCTGGCCCACACTGACAAAGGAAGAAGTTGTGCACTGGCAAGATGCACCCAGAACTGGTTTGGACTAGGTACAGGACCCTCTGCCTTCAGAGGACAAAGGATTTATGGGTATAAAAAGGGGGACCCAGACCCCAGAATTGTAGATCACTTCTGGAACAACAAGACGAACCTTTGCCAAGGAGAAGAACCAAGGAAGCTGCAGGAGTTTGGACTGCCCCTCTGCCAGTGTGCTGTTTGCTGGGTTGGCCTGCAGTGGTCTTCATTGCCAAGGAAAGGAGAAGGAACTTTCATCATCTTGCAGAATATTTCTCCAAGGGCTTGAACTAGAGCTTGCCTCCTGCTGAAGTCTCAGGGCTACAAGACTTCACCACCAGCTCCCTCCTGAATTCCCTTGCTGGGGATTCTGTCTGCAGAAGCCTGCGTGTCGCTGGGAGCTGGAATCGCGACTCAACGAGAAGAAGCGTGTTGCAGCTGTTGCCGTCGCATCGCCGGAGAAGCGTGTCGCCGCCGCATCACCAGAGAAGCGTGTCTTTGTCGCAGCTGCCTGCCGTCGCATCACCGGAGAAGCGTGTCTTCGTCGCAGCTGCCTGCCGTCGCATCACCGGAGAAGCGTGTCTTCGTCGCAACTGACTGCCGTCGCATCATCGGGGAAGCGTGTCGCCACCGCAAGGGTCGCCGTTGCATCACCGGAGAAGCGTGTCGCCGTCGCAGCTGCCTGCCGTCGCATTGCCGGAGAAGCGTGTCGCAGGGCCTGTCGCGGCTCCAAAGGTACAGAGTACGCCGCTCGGCCGTCGGGCGTGCACGCATCATCTTCACGTCGTCGTATCGCACCGGATCGTCGCATCGCATCGAGGCACCTGCTTGCCGCATCGCCTTCCCTGCGGACCCTTTGTTTGTTTTGCGTTACGCATCCAAGGTACTTTTGTGAGAAACGTGTTGCATTTATCATCATCTTGAACTAAGTTACTTCTACCATCTTTAAGTCTATTTTGAGTACAGTATTGTGGATTTTTGTCGTTTGTGGTCTTGTGTTAAGTCTATATAAAGAATACTTATTTTTATAAAACCTGTGTGGTGTCCATCTTTAGTGTTTTCACTGTATTACTGTATGTGTTCACAAATGCTTAACACACTGCCTCTGAGATAAGCCTGTCTGCTCGTGCCAAGCTACCAAGGGGGTGAGCAGGGGTTATCCAGGAGTGTAATCCCCTTTCCCTGACTTAGAAGCAAGGGTCCCTATTTGGACAAAGGTGTATACCATTGCCAACTAGAGACCCCCAGTTCTAACAGTGACCATAGAGTGCTATTGGCACTCTGTGCTTTTTGGCGCTATTAACCCTTAAATCTTTATTTTATGGTTTTGCATTTTGACTTTATTCTCTCTTGAAATGCATAAATATCTTACATTTTGCCCTGAGTTCAGCCTGTCTGCTTTGTGCCATAGCTACCAGGGGATGAGCTCAGGTTAATTTAGTGACTTGGAGGGTTCACTCTGACAAGAGTATGATTATCTCTTGAAGTGGGCAGTCACCTACCCGAAATAATAATTTCTTACAGGGTCATACATTGCTGAGACAGTTGTCGAGAATTGTAGGCTTCCTTTCTGCCTTGCTTCAAACATTTGTTGCAGGCACCTACATTACAGAGCCCTTCATAGGCTGAAGATCTCACATCTCTGCAAGGGCCTGTTGTATGGGAATCTACTCCACCTGTAAGAAGAAGGTAGACAGGTCATGCAATGGTGGCTTGACCACATGGAGGCATGGAACAGCCAGGAAAATTGTGTCTCCCTTCCGAATTTGTTGATAGAATCGAACAGGCTGTAGTGATAGATCCAGAGCTGTTTCCACATGAGGAAATTGCCAGAGGAGGGCCTGAAGATGTACATCAATTGCTTGGAGCTTCTAACGGGCTCATTTGAAGTGAAATCCTGCATCCTCCTGAAAATGGGCATTTCAGCGGTACAAAGCCAAAACCTGCTGGCCGAATTTACCAAAGACTTTTGGCATTACTGCCTACTCCACAAGATCTGTCAGGGCAGAACATTTTCCAGGCACCTTTAACCTGATCCGCAATCAGAACTCAAGACTCTTAGTGGACAGCAGCGATTGGATGCTGGAAAGAGGCCCTTCATGATGCCTTTCCATCTTTGGCAGGACAATACGCGCAAACGCTACAGCTTAGCATTGAATTACTGGAATAGCTGGTGTTTGGAACGAAATCTATATAGGGTGGTTTGGTAAAGTGGATTTTGGTAGAAGCAGGCATCAATACCTCAATTTACGATGCAATTTGAATTGTATACTGTTTATGTCTTAAACTCCCTTTCGAAGCTAGTAGGAGCTGGTGTGGCATATAGGTGCTTGAATAATTTCAGGTGTGCCATCTCTGCGGGTCACTTCCAGAAATCTCATGTTAATGTAGCATATCATCCTTTAGTATGTGCACTCCTCAGTGGGATTAGATTTACCATGCCCACTCAACCAAGATACTGTGAGCTCTGGGACAACAGCATGGGTGTGAGATCGCTACAGCGCTGGGCTGCCAACACGGACCTTTCCAGGAAACAGCTATCTGCTAAACTAAAAGTGCTACTTTGTTTAATTTAATTTAAAAGGCTATTTGATGTAAGAACCTCGAATATTAACGGCAGGATTTTCAGCTTCGAAGGGGTAACTTTCAGCCGTGTGAACAGAACTAAGACATCCTCTAGGTCTATCGCCTATCCGAGTGTTCCTGATCATCAAACCTTTTGTGTAGTTCAATGCTTAGAGGAGTGAAAATCATGCTCAGGTGAGCACTGGTCAAAAAATACCAATCAGTCACTAATTTCTATTCAAAGGCTTTTTGGTCCAGTGGTGGTGGCTACATTGTCCTGGTTGGTAAGGTGGATTATGGCAGAAGCAGGCATCAGTACTGCGATTTACGTTGCACATTCAGTGAGGGGGGGCTATGGCATTAAAATCCCAAATTTTCAGGGTCTGCCTGGAGGAGAGAATGAAGTGTGCAGACTGTTACCAATCTGTATTTAAACATTTTTACTTTAAACCTGTATAAAACGTAATATGGTTATTCGTAAGCATTGAACAAGTATAATTGTTTCACCTCCACTCTAGACATAAAATGTAAAATTTCCTAGTGTTTGCATCTGAAAGTTTTCAATTCTATTATGGACACGGAGGCAAAGGCTATCCTCCCAAGAGTTATTTTAGCGTACTTGCGACTCACACTCACCTATGGAATTACTTTAATAGGAGGTATACTCTTACACCTTTGTGGAAATTGGGAATGTAATGTTTCTGGTTTAATTGATGACAATTTAATAATTGCCAGGTATGTAGTGGTTATAATGATCTGACGTTACTTTTTATATGTATGGTTAACAAGCAAGAGTAGCAATGGACACAATCTCAAAATGTGGCTGTTTTACAGAGAATAGAGGATGATTGGCTACAGAGAGCGCAGCCTTATGCATCAAGCTCCGTCATGACAGGTTACAGGGTTTCTACTATATTATGTCATTTTTACTGAAGATTTATGGGACATGTAGTCATTATGTTTAAGTTGATGGTTTAGTCAAATCAAATAAAAAAAACTTTATTCGGTTTTTGTTCACAAAACCATAAAAGTTACACAGATAAAAGTACATAAAAACAATTATATATTAATACATAATTTAAAAAGATATCCTGTACCGCAATATAAATCAGCTCAATTAAAAAACATGCCTAGATAGATGAATTTTACACATCCATACAGGTCCTAGATTTCATGGAAGCTTTTAAAAACCCTACTATAAAAAGATACAATCCTCTTTCAGCAATTGAAGATACACAAGGGCCGGTCGAACCTGTCTAAAATTCAATCTTTTAAGATAGGAACCAAAAATGCCTACGGGGGATTTCATACATTTTGCATAAAAACAAAAGTGCAGCAAATCCTGCGGAGACTGTCCGTCGCAGCCGCAGGGAGCTAGCACTTGACCTCTATGAGAACCCTTCGGTCTAGCTAGCAAAAGGTGGAAGAGGTTCAACCGAAACCTGGTTAACAAAAATTTCTCATGTGTTGACAGAGACCCCATAAGATAAGGTTCCGTCGACACAGTCGTCTTGAGTGTTAAATACATCCGAACACTAGGTTTCAGCACCTCTTCAGCTTCCCTATCTGCTTTTCTTAGGGTAAGGAAGGCTATCTTAGTTAATTCCACATCCTTCTTGACGATAGTATCAGGTTTAGAAAATAGGTCACCCCGCCCTATCCCTTCAAAACTTCTTTTGATATACCTTAGCCAGGGAATACGAGCCGAATTATCAAGGGACATACACTCTCTTAAAATCAGGTGGTTGAGAGTTAGATCTTTGTTCAGCCAACACTTTAGCCAGAAGATCAGGGGTCGCAGAGCAAGAGCATCACTTAAGTAGGGGACCCCTAGTTCCTCGTGGACCGCAAAATTAGAGGTTCCACGCGGCACACATAGTAAGCGTTTCAGAAAATCATTCTCCACTACCTGGAGGGAATCTGCGGCCATATATCCCCAAATTTCACTACCATAGGTGGCTATGGCCAAACTTTTGGCTTGGTAGACTTGCAACATAGCTCCTGTTGGTTTCTTCCCTATTTTAGAGACAAAGTTAAAAATTGCTGTATTTACCCAAGCCAGATCCCTTTTTTCCTCAAAATTAGGGGACCCCATTTAAGTTGGTCGTCAAAGAGAACCCCTAAGTAGGAAAATACAGTTGTGCAGGGGATCTTGGCGGGGCCAACGCTAAAATGGAAACTTTTTTTCGATTGATGCCCCACTTTCATGACGTAGGACTTGGAGTTATTAATTGCCAAGTCCCGATCAGTCATGAAACTGGAGAATGTGGATAAAAGGGATTGCAAACCCATTTCGGTCCTGGATATGAGGACGACGTCGTCCGCGTATAGCAGGACGGGGATACCACGCCGTCCCACATAAGGGTAATCAACTCCAGTTGCCCTTAGTGCACTATCCAGTTCATTTATATAAAAATTAAATAAAAAGGTGCCAAAATGCATCCCTGCCGGACTCCCCTCTTAATCTCAAAATCCCTGGTTACCTGCAAATCCTGTGAGAACCTAACATTAGCTTTAGTTGACATATGCAGGTCCTCTAGAAAATTAACAATGCTGTTCTCCACCCCCATTGCCCTCATGGACTGCCACAGTTTGACCCTGTTTACACAGTCGAACGCAGATGACAAGTCCATGAAGGCAAGATGGATAGTTCCGGGGCGAGCAACAGTATATTTGCTCAGTATCATAGATAAATTAAGACACTGAGCAACAGTAGAGCGTCCCAGCCGGAATCCATACTGGACATCCGACATAATCTTGTGCTCCTCTGCCCATGTTGATAGTCTCTGTAGAAGGATGCGTCCTACCACTTTGACCACTGAGTCAATAAGTGAAATCGGTCTGTAACAGTGGGTGCTATTCCTGTTACCCTTCTTGAAAACAGGGACTATGGTAGAAGAAGCCCAAGACTGGGGACAGCCATTCTTTGCAGCTGCATTAAATACTGACTCCAGTATCGGGGCCCAGAACGGGGGGTCCGATTTGAATAAATCTGGGGGGATCCCATCTGGGCCTGGTGCTTTATTAACAGATAGCCCTATAATACCATCCAGAATCTCACCCCTATGAAAAGTTATTACAGGGTCCTTCGTGTCCCGGCTTTCTCTGTAATTAAACTCAAGAGGGCAATCAAACATAGATTTAAAGTGGAGAACCCATTCCTCCTCTGTAATGTGTGAATCTAAGGCCCCCCCCTTCCTGATCAAAAAGGGGCCTATTCACAACACTCCAGAACCTCGAACTGTTCCTGAGAGTGCTTGAGTCGATCAGCTCCCTCCAAGCTTCTTCCTTCAGGGCACCCTTCCGTTTGGCAAGGGCTGACTTATATTCCTTTCGACAAGCACATACCTCTGATTGAATTCTTGGTTTGGCTGACAACGCTACCCTCAACCTCTTAGCTGCTTTAGAGCAGTAAGAATCAAACCATCTGGGACCATTTGAGGCATTTCTTCTGGCTGGAACACTTAAAATTTCATCCACTTTACTCGCTATTAACTCGTATGCACCAAGGATCTCATTAGGGGGGGACCCCTCGGTTATACATATTGTTAATTCATGAGCACAAGATGTTTTTACTTTATTATAAAAAATTTCCGGGGACACCTGTGACCATTTCAATCTGCGCTTTCCGTCCGTCGTTCTCAGAACACCCCTAGTTGAAACACACCAATCTTTACTGTTAGTGGGCCCGTCATATAAGCTGTTAATGGATTATGGTCACTAAATTCACTCTCCACAATCTTAAAACCATGAAAGGAAGATTGCAGGGAAGAAGAAATTAAAATGAAGTCAATAAATGTCCCCCTACCGTGCCCTTTAAAAGTTGGCACAGGAAACTTAATGTACGGGTCAGCTAGAGACATCAGGGCGACCATATCCAGTTCATTTATCATGTTGTTCAACAGTTCCCCCTGAACATGATGCTCAAAATGAAAACCCCTCATGCGCGGACAACCCAACTCAGAAATACAGGATGTTCTGGGATTACCACAGGGGTGTATATTAAAATCCCCGGAAACCAAAAGATTATGTAGACCGTGGCCCAAAAATTGTCTTATAGTCGCTCCCAAGGTAGCCCTGCTACAGTCCTCGTGTGGGTAAGCCACCGAATTGTAAAAGTTAACAATTCCCTATCTGGTATCCCCCCTTTTGGCTGACAACGCCAAAATTCCCGGGTATGAAGTTGGCATCATTTGGAACTTACAATCAACAGCCACAGAGATGTATACAACTAGACCACCCTTTGGTCTTCCACTCGCCGATGGAGTGGCCGGGACAAAAAATGCCTTGTATCCTTCCAAAAATAGATCACAATCCACTGTCCATGTTTCTTGGAGGCTAATTACCGTGAATTGCTTCACATATTTCACCCATAGTGGATCTTGGAGCTTGTTGGCCAGCCCTGCAATATTCCAGGATAGGAAATTATTTGGCCTCACGTCTGGAGGCCTTTCAACTACCTCCACTGGGGACTGGAGAAAAGCAGCAGGCTCCGGCTCAGAGGGTGTGAGATCCCTCAGTCAATCACAATCCTCCAGGCCTGATAAAGCAGCAAATCTATTGTTTGACGCCAATGAGGCGACGGTGTCAAACTGCCTGACTGATTCTGAAGGTAAGTAGGTCATAGAGGTAGACTGATGCCTAGATGCTAGGCTATTTGACCACCCACCTCTAAGAGCTGCCCTGGGGACATTTTCAGACATATCCCTGTAAAGGGCTAGCTTGTAAATGTAGCCCAGAGGTAAAGCCCTAATAACAGATCCCAATAAGGGTGTGAGGCTAATATCCCTGGATAAAATACGGCCCATAGTGTAGGGATTGTCAAAATTTACAATAACGCAATCACCAGAACCCGTTTTGGGCGAGCTCCCAATCCAGCTAACCCTGCGTGCCATAAGGATGTTACTAGACACGCGGGCACCCAGGGTAGTATTGTGTGTAAACCAGTGAGTTAATTTATCTAACAGCTGCCCATAATCTTTGTTAGCCCCTTTGGGGAGGGAAGGAACACTCCCCAAAACTACTACATATGGGGTGGATTCGGGTGGAAGGTCAATAGTTGGGAGACTCATTGATTGTAAGACCCTTCCTTCTGATCTGCAAGCCCTATGAGTCACAGAAGGCCCCGCTCTTACAAGAGACTGGCATACGGTTACTGGTGCATCTGCGTTACTGAGCCTGGTGCTGTTGGAGCTGCTCTTATCTAGCACCACACTATTTACTGCAGGCCTCACAGAGGAGCCTACCCCTGCTCCTTTTCCCCCAGTGGTTGGAAGGACTTTACTAGTGGTTGCGCTAGCTATCGGTGTAACCAACGAATTGGAGCTAGCCAGCCCCTCTAGTTTTAATAACCTAACTTCTACTAAACTTATTTTTTGAAGGATAGGATCCAGTAGGGTGGACATCATAGTTTCGAGCCTACCCCAGACGTTCCCCTCCTGTATACTGTCAGAGAACTGCCCTAGCATTGTCTGATTCGTGGGAATAGGGGGACCCTCTTTGCAAACATTTGTAGTAGGGACAACTAATGATTTCCTTCTAGATGTGCCCTGAGCAGATTTGTTTGATTTCGGTAGGCCTCGGGTCTTCCTTTTTATGGAGGGCGGTTCATTGGTACAAGTTGACTTCATCTTTGCTTTCTGCCCTCTAGTTGTGGCTTTAAATTTAGCAGGGCTGGGTTCATGCTCCATAGATGAGCAGTAAACAGAATTTGTCACTGTGACTGGGACAACAAATGGGGACTGACTCAGCCGAGATGGAGATACATCCTGGTTGGAAACCGCCATAGAGTCAGAGATTGCAGGGGTTAAAGAGAGTCTATCTTGCGAGGGTGGGGCTCAAGAGATAGCCTGCGTTCAGTGAGTTTTATTTCATTAATGAGGGCTGACTCTGCCCTCAGTATAAAGGCATCTAAAGTTCCCACCACACTTTTCCCCAGATTTGGCTTCCGCATATTCATGTTGGTTACCTCTGAGCACACTAAAATGTTTACACAAATCCCTGTTAAAAGCTAAAACCGTTTTTAAGGCAAAATGACTAGTGCAATATACAGTGTGGAAGATGCAAAACATACATCAAAGATACCAAAAACTCAACAGGACCTTATTTTTACCCTAGAAGTGCAAAGTGCATATACATTGTTTAGCAGCAATAAAAAAAAACGTTAGGTCAATATGATAGCAATAAAGTGCAAAGTGCGGTACATGACCCTGAATCAAAAAACAAATTCTAGATCCAAGTTCAATATAGGGAATTTTAGTCACACCTGGTCCAATAGAACATAGTACATTGGGGTTATACTGGTGATAAAGTAACACCCAGTCTGCTGGCGAGCTTGAAAGGCGGTAGCATCAGGGAACAGACAGTACCTGCAATCAGACTCCAAAAACTGCACAAAAACCCACGTCCGCAGATTAAAGGGGGGTGGCCCTGCCCTGCCTCTTCCGGGCAATGACGGGCAAGGACGGGCCCGCCCTTGGCCCGGGTGCGGCCCGTGCGCGTCCCGCGCTGCGGGTGGCTGGGGGCGAAGATGTAGCGCTTCCTGGCACGCTGCCGCACGTCAGTGCCGGTCGCCGAGGCAGGGAGTGCTGGGAAGTATAGTTGTGTGGAACCGGTAAGCCGTTTCCCTCACGGCTGGAATGACCGGGTTCCTGCAATACTGGCCGTTGCCCTCACGGCGTGGACAATGCTGGCCGTTGCCCTCACGGCGTGGAAATGGAGAAGCAGGGAGAGCGTTACCTCTTTGCTGCGCTCTGCCCCCGCTGAAGAACCTGCGATGGTTTAGTCTAATATTGAAAGGGACTGCTGGGTATGCTAACAAAAGGGAAAAAAAGGCGGAATCCTTGTCTGTGTCCTTAATAAAACTGAAAACGTCTGGACGCAGTTGCTGCCTTTTTGGATGCCACTAAGGCGTTCAATTCTTTGGAATGGCCTTTTCTGTTTGCTCTTCTACCACGACTGGGCCTTAGCCTGAAATTTGTGCGCCTCCGACTACTACACACTGGGAGACTGCATTTAAATGGTATGCTTTCAGACCCGTTCTCGATCACGCGCTGTACACGGCAGGGATGCCCCCTATTTCCGATTTTATTCACCATAGCTACGGAGTCCCTCGCTGACAGACTACGGCAACACCACGCACACAGGGGGCTAAATTTCACATTGAGAAGAATCTTAATTTCCATGTACGCAGATGACGTTGCCCTATACGTTCGCGATCCCCAAGAAAACCTGGATCCTATGATTAGAGAAGTCATTGACTATGGTGGCTTGTCAAGGGTCACTATTAACTGGGCCAAATCAGTAGTTTTTCCTCTGACCGACAATAGCCCACGGTTCGACTCGGAATCCCCAATGCAATGGGCAGAGGAATCAGTACGCTAGCTCAGCATTTGGCTTAGCCGCAACACGGATGCCAATCATGGTAAAGCAATGTCTTGGCTGGAAGACAGGATTCCGATATTGAGTCGACTTCCCTTGTCATTGACCAGCCGACTTGCAATAGCCAAAATGGTGGTACTACCAAAATTTCTATACCTTTTCCTCAATCTCCCCCTACCACTCAGTGCCCAATTTTTTCATCACCTGAGATCCAACTTGATTCAACTGGCGTGGGCAGGCAAGCAACCCAGAGTAGCATGGGAGGTTCTTATGCTCCCGCTTGGCCAAGGTGGTCTTAACACCCCAGATATGGAGCTATATGCACTATGCGCGCAGGTTCAATACTTGCACTATTGGTTATACCCTACTAATTTCCAACCTCGCATAGCGGTAGAAGCAGATTTGACCTTCCCCATCCCACTAGCCACCACGCTATACCTAACATACAAACCCACACGCTTGGAACTGATACCGTGGAATGTGTCAGATGGACGTGGGATGGCCTGCGATGACGGGCAAGCTGCAATGAATATACGCTTCTTCGATTCCCATCACACGCAACTCAATGCTGTAGACACTGCAAGATGAGAGCGGGAGGACATGAGCACACAGGAGGAACCTATTCACTTATGATGATCTGTACCCTGAGGTACAGTTCCTCCGCCCGCTCGGATCCAGTGACACACCTAGCCCCACTGCACTGGATATCCTACTGTGCCATCAGATACATGCCACATGCTGGGCGCAACATACCACCTTCCTCGAACCACCGTCCACACTCCATGATCTTGAACATATCCAGACAAACGCCTCATGCCACAGACTAGTCACATGTCTATACGTGGACATGCAGGACACGGCCCCCATTCGTACCCCTACGGCTCATGACACGGATCCCCCCATTAAAATTGACCAATGGAAATACTGCTACGAGCAAACCACAGCCCTCTCCCATAATTACAGACTGCGACTCATTCATTTCAAATTTCTCCACCGACTATATCTCACACAGAGACAATTGCAAAGCATGGGTCTGAGGGTGGATGCACGCTGTGAGAGATGCTCGCTGCCTCAGGCGACGTTTATGCACTTGGCAGGGGATTTCCATAGTATAGCGGACTACTGGTCCTCAGTCCACTACACGCTCCAACAGATCACGGGTCATTCTACGCCACAAACACAGACGGCCAGTCTCCTAGGCTATGTCAAAGACATGCCACACGCACAAAAATGACTGACTGCTATGCGCCTGCTCCTGGCCAAACGCCTGGTTGCCCGCCACTGGGGGAGAAAGTCTGTGCCTGGGTTCACATCCTGGCTACGAGAGGCAGTGTACTGCCAGGAACAATTGCCCATATATTGGGAGTGCATGCCCCCAAACTCCCGCCCTAAAGATATTTGGGAGCCACTTCTGACCTACATGCGCTCACGAGACTCCCATCCACCATAAAAACAAGTCAAATGACACCAACACACGCCGGTCTCGTCCCTGGACGCTCAAACAAACGTTACTCTCTGGAGAGTGGTTAATGGACCCCTTTACGTGTGTCAACATGTTATATACAGAGTGTTTCATCTTATCATGGATCTCTGGGACCCTATTCTGCCTTTACCAGGACTTTCAATTGAAGACTAGTTGCTGCCAAGACGCTATTACTATGTAACCTGTGAAGATGGCTAATGTTATGTCATGATGTGATGGATGTGCTCCCCCTCCCTTCTCCCCCTCACCCTCTTCTCCTCCTTTCTGCCTGTTTCTTGCTACTATTACGAGGCTGCAGTCTCAGGTTGTTTATGTACTTTAAATGCAAATAAAAATGATGCTTTTTTGCAGATTTATATAGCGCGAACTCGACCCGAAGGTATTGGAGCGCTTTACATGAGCACCGGTTACGTTACACATTCAGGCACGGGGAGATTAAGTGATCTGCCCAGAATCACAGGATATGGACGCGACCCCGAGGCTCGAACCTTGGTTTCCAGCACCAAAGTCGGCAATCTAGTCGACGGACCACATCCTCTCCCCTGCTTTGAAAGTTAGCATTAATCAGTGGTAGCAGAAACAAGGAACATTGTGTTTTGTTTTTCCCCAAGAAAAACATAATTGTTAGCACAAATACCCTGAGTACTCTAGCATGTAATAGAGGACTAGTGGTGGTAATCTCACTAACTCATCAGCATCCAGTTGTAAAGTTCTGGAGATGTATAGCTACTGAAAGCCCCTGCCATCCCTGAATACATATGCCAGTGCACAGTGTTCTGTACTTCATGACAAAGCAGATGAAAATTTCAGTTTCCTGCAATTGATTTGAGGTTTATGAATGATGCCTCAGCCTGGTATTGCCTAGTCTCCAACCTTGTCTGTAGTGAGAGTTACTTCTGATGAGTGAAAATCATCGTGAGCTACTGAAGGCAAGCAACTGGCGCATTGTTACCAGAAACCCCCACGCCCAGCTTCATTGACTTTAAGCCTAATGTCCATAGAGCCAGATACTATGGCATGAACAAAATACTATGACTAGGGGCACTATGAAAAGGCCACCATGTGTGTCAGCGAGAGCATGGTCTTTGGGGATGTCTGAACATATGTGCGTATGAATGGGATATATTTGTATGGGTGACTGAGAGCCTGTGTCGTATGTACTTGCAGCGCAGAATATACCTTTTGCCGTATGTGGCACAATTACATGTATCAATAGTTGCACTTTCCCACTGGGAAGCGTCCCTTTGGTGCACCAAAGGGACGCTTCCCAGTGGGAAAGCGCAACTGTTGTTATATTAACACGTCCCAGGATCAGAGGACAGTGCCGTGCTGCACGCCAACCAACCTTTAATATATTTGCTACTACTATTTGGATTAACATAGGATTATCACGGAGTGCGTGATACACACCTATTTAACAATTACATGTATAACATACAATCATTTATTTTTTTTAAATGGGAGAAATTTAAAGTGCAGAAAAATAAAATGTTCTGCAAAAATGTCTATAATACGGAAATATTTTCTGCACTTTAAATTTCTCTCATTTTAAAAAATGGCTGTATTTTTCCGTTATACTTATGGCACAGTGTCTATTGGCCACTGGGAGCAAGAGGCCCGCTGTTTATAAATGCGACACTTTGAAATGGGAGAAAATTAAAATTAAGCATTAACTTAATCATTATGGTAACTTTTCATTTTCTCCCATTTAAAAGCATTCACAAACATCATTTTGTTCTCACACTCCAATACTGAGTTGAAAAGGACTTTTATTTAAGAGTTAAATACTTTAATGCTTTACTTCTTCACCTCTGTGCCCCAGACCCAGCCTGGGTCATAAATCTGACTGAGCCCTGCTCATTATCAGGCCCTGCTATCTGCAGCCTGATGATAATAAAGTAAAATAAACACAGCCTTCTCTTAACTTTAAATGGAAAATATGACCCTGTGCTTATTTAAAAATTAACTCAAGGCTGTGAGGTATTCTAAAAGTGTCTGGGATCTACTAGTAGCTTGAAATGAACTGGTCGGAGCCTGTGCAAAAAGTGCATCTGGAGAAAATATGTTTTGAACTCATCGGTGCACCCTCCAATGAGTATTGTACTAGGCCCTAGTACAATGGGGAAGGAAGGTGCACTGATGACTTCAGAAGATATTTTCTACACATGCCCTTTTTGCACAGCCATTACCAAGAGCAGAGTTTTATGATGCACTGCTTCAGAGAGTAAGGCTGGTCCATCTGTCCCTTACATTTCTTTCACTAGTTTCTCAGTGATTGGGATTTGTGCCTCTGCCTGGAAACTGTTATCTACAAAGGCATGCATAGTGGTAGCTCCTTGGTGTGCAGTGATCAGTACTTGCTGGAAACAGTGAGCTCTGTTGTTAACAGACGCCTTCGTTATCTGTCAGTTCGTCCCTGCTCTGTTTAGAGACACACCTAATACATTTTCTGAAGCATAGAACTAACTCCGACAAAACATCCCGCTTTTCCACAGCTAAGCTAGTGTCCGTCTTTCTTCTACACTCATTTTCTTGCATTGGAAGAGCTTTTTGTCCTTCTCTGACCTGGTTCCCCGTATGGGGCCCCAACCCCACTGTTTTCTGTTGCCTTTGGAAGGCATATTTGACAACTATGACCTCTTCGCTCATCTCAGTGGGATCCTTGCTGGGCTTCTACCAGTAATGTAAAATCAATGAATTCTGTAGTGCAGTAGGCTTCTTCTCAACCAAGGACAGTTTGTCTCTTAAGTCTTCTCGCGGCCCCTGGTTAAAGGCTGCAGTTGTGGACTTGTCCGTCCGAACAGGCTCAGCTTGATGAGCTGCCTCTAGTTCATCGTCAGTCTTAGCGATGGCTTCTTCCATCCCTTGAATGGGGTTTTCACTTGAGTCACTTCTTGGCGTGGCAGACTGTCAGGTTCTGGGGATGTAGACCCACTGAAAGTCCCTGCCATCCCTGAAAACCTATGCTGGCAGCAGAGATGGACTTGCTGTAGGAATCTGGGCAACAACTGAAGGAAACTCTGGACTGAAGCGCACTGTCAGGCAATCATCTCAGCCAGAGGCAGCAAACTCTATCTCGATGTTGCACAGACAGGTAGGTATGAACCAGCTGGGAGACAACAGGCACGTTTGTTTGACCAGCCAGTAGAACAATACGACACACAACTTACAGGTTTCGGCAGCAGATGTTGCTTTGGTGAGCAGTAAGTTGACCTAAAATCCAGCTGAAGGTTGAGGATGCCACCGCAACCATAGCTGACAGAAACCACTATTAAAGGCAACAAAGCAGCACTGAAATATAAGGCGAGGCTGTGGGAAGAACTATCTAGGGAACCGGGGGACTAGAGAAGGACTAAAACAACAAACTTTGAGGGAACTAGTAGGAAAGCGGAAAGCCAAAGCAACTGACGACACGTTTCCAGGCAAATTGCCGAAGCCATCTGTAGTCTTAAATATGGCTCTACCAACTTTAACCCCTGGAATTATCCCAAGACTCATGAAGTGAGTGACTAATTATACATCAGCCAGAAGTCTAACTTTCCATTCGCCTTAGTTTTCGATGACCCATTTTCCATCATTTCCAACTCTTGTTCCTGGCACCTCATTGCTTGCCTGCGCTTCGCCTGAATCCTGACACCAGGCCTGGGCTTTCAAGTGACAACCAATTGCATTGTACAATAACTGATCAACCCTGACATGATTGTGATGGAACTGGAACAGTGATCAGCAACAGATTGATCCAGTTTCATTTGTGGATGGAGGATTGAACCTGAAGATGTCCGCTCTGCTTTGTCTCCTCGGCAGTCTACCCAGGTGAGTTCAGGCCCTGCGTCCTTGTCTCCCACCTCGAGTAGTAATGTGATGGGCATGCATCAAGTGATGACACTACACCTCCCCTCCCACACTTAGATAACATCTTAAGCATATCAGTCAGTGACTGTGATAAGTCTATCTAGGGGTCAGATCCAGCGAGGGTGCTGGACACTTGTACAGGGGCAATGGAGGGAGGTGGAGCGGGTATCAAGAAACCAGTTGGAGAGTCAACAGTGGAGGTCAGAGGGGCATGATGGGGAGAGTGATGGATGACATCTACCATGGGCTCAATGCCCAAGGGAAAGTCTACGCAGATCGCTTTGTCCTCATTGGAAAATCCACAGGGCTCAAAGTTTTGTGCGTGGAAGTAGGGCACATTCAGAGTCATGGTGGACCCACGTACACCCCCAGAGAGAGAGGGTTGAGCCCTTTATATTCATAACAAGACCAGGGCAAGGTCAAAATTAGCAAGGGCCTGGACCATGCTACCTTGACAGAGACGAGCTTGCCCGGCACCTCTCCTTCTGTCTGCATTGCCCTTCATGCGCCTTTTTCTTGGAGAGCTTTCCTGTCGCAATTCAGAGAGACCCCGAGGGTCTGGTAGCACATTCTGTGGAATCCATGTACTTATTTTTCTCCCGAACATCCAAATGAATGAATAACAGATTTATTTATCTAATTGAAATTATTACAGATGAATCAATAATGAAACATGTAACGTATTAAAAACTAGATGAGCATTAATTACAGCTGCCACTTATAAATATAAAAGTTATAAGTAAAGCCGCACATGGTAACAGAGGGAATAACGGATTATCATTCACACATCTGGATGTACAAAGCTGCGATTCTGCTTTTATCCAATGACTAAAACGTAGAATATGTGATGTGTTAAAAATAAAGTGGCAAAAGTGCAAAGCTTTCTGAAGCCTGTCCAAATGTGTCCAGTGGAAATAGAGGAGACAACGGATTATTATTCAGACATTTGTGTGTTCAAATAGCAAATCCATGTCGGCAGGTACTGGGGTGCATGTGCCCCCCTGCATGCATCCCCAGGCCCACAGGCACGAAGGGGCCCTGTAGGGCCCCCTTTGTTTCCTCTCCTCCATGGTTTTCATGGAGCTGGAACCGCTATGAAAACCGCGGCGGAGAGTAAACTTGCAATATGCTTGGCGGGCCCGCGACGGTCCCGCCATGCCTATTGCGGCCTCAGACCGCCACGCCACCACCAGGGATCTTTGATCCCTGGCGGTTGCGGCAGTCCCAGGGCAGCCTGACAGCCCTAGTTGTAAGCGGCCGTCGGAAGACCTCTGCCACTGCGTCCCACGAATCTGGTGGTCCATGGACCGCCAGGCTCATAATTAGCCCCTAAGTGATTTGCCCAAGATCACAGGATGTTGTACAGATGCCGAAACTCGAACCCGGGTTTCCAGCCAGTGCTTAATTTGAGCCGGTGGTTTCCGGTGCTTGGCATCTACACTTAATTGTCAATACCGGGGCTTGCGACAGTCTGGCACAAGTTGGTGCTGTCTGGCTAATTTAGAGATGAACACAACATCAGTTAATTATTAAATCAATATACATTAAAAATGACTATTACCTGCCGCCCAAGCCATTCTTATAGCTTTAGGGGCCTGAAATAGTCCAAATTGTCACACCTGTAGGAGTGTGATGGTTAGTAGTTATTCTGTTGCTATTTTTGACAACATGGCAGGGCAATGCGTGGGCAAGCTGCGTTGGCCTCCTGACGAGAGCCCTGGCCCTTATTTTGTTTTTACAAATTAAGCCCTGTTCCCTGCTCCATAGTCGACAGCTCTGGCCATAATGCCACGTCCTCTTCTCTTGTCCTGAACCTCTGACTGCAAGGGCTCTTCGCACTTTTTAAAAACTATCACTTTGAACAAGTACCGTGCCATGATGAGCTGTATTAAATCAAAGTTTCCACATGTTAAAGAAATACACTCTTCCAGTATTTTATAAACCCTATCTCTCGCTCTGTCTCATGTTTTCTTTTTAAATGCAATTTTATGTAGCGCAAACAACACCCAAATGTATTATTAGATCACCTTACGTGAGTGCCAGTTACTTTGCACAAGGGCACCTTTGTTTTCGTAGGAACAGGGAAATTAAGTGATTTGCCTAAGATCACAGGATGTTGTGCCGGGGCTGAAACTCAAAACCGGTTTCCCAGCTCCATAGTCGGCAGCTCTGGCCGTCCTGTCCTGAACCTCCGACTGCAAGGGCTAGTCCAGGGGACCCATTCCCCTTTGCAAATGCAGGGGAAAATATTTTTTAGAGGCAGGCAGTGGTCTCAGGGACCACTACCTGCCCTTAAAAATGAAACAAAAACCTCTTTTTTTTTTTTTTTTTTTTAAATGCAGCCCATTTTCCTTTAAATATAAACGGGCTGAATTTTTAAAAAAAACTGCTTTATTGAAAAGCAGTACCAGACATGGAGGTCTGCTGAGCACAGCAGGCCACCATCCCTGGGAGGGCCAGCCATTCCCAATGGGGTCGCAAATTACGAGTGCCTCATTAATATTCATGAGGCTCGCATTTTGCGACCCCATTGGGAATCGCAATCAGTGTCTCTGACACTGTTGTACATTGTAAATTGCGCCTTGCAATCGAGCGCAAATTGCGAGTCGCAATTTACACTGGTCGTACATCTGGCCCTAAGTGATTTGCCTAAGATGTTGTGCCGGCACCAAAACTCGAACCCGGTTTCCCAGCTCCATAGTCGGCATGTGTTGAGCTGGTTAATCCAAGCCCCCACCTTCCCTGGATGAGCTGCTCTATGGGTTGCCAAGCAACGACTGCGCCTGTCTTTGTGAAACTTGACACTCTCTGAAGTTTGGGGCTTTGTTTGGGCTCTTGTAAAGCTCTTCGGTAGCTTCAGAGCACTAAAATAAATGAGGCATTCCAGTTCTCTTGTTTAAACCTACAATTAGACGTTTTTTCCCCTTATTATCTATCTGATTGTCAGCCAACTGTGGTGATGCAGTTCAAGTTTTGTTTTAATAATCTGCCGTCCATGAAACACATTTCAACCTGCCCTCAGTCTGAAAGTCCTTTTTCATTCTCCTTATTCTGCCATTTTTTTAACGCTTGCTTTATTTTGTAGTGTGTTTAATAGTTCCTCACTGCTTTTCTCCAATTAAAGTGATGTTAATTTTAATATAAGATTGTTAGCAAGATTAGCATTTTATGGTAAGAAATTATTTAGATTATGGCTAGGTTAGGTTGAGATGTGTGAAGTAGTATAAACTAGTTTTATTGTATATGTAGTTTTATCGTATGAGTAGTTTTTATCTATGTTTAAATATTGTGAATATATTTACATTGGTATGTCTGTTTTGAGGGTGTTTTTTCTGTGTTTTCTTTTACAGGTGTTTTTATTGGAGCTGAACTTTTGTTTTGGATGGACGGTTGGATGATTTAATTTTTTTTTACAAGGAAATATATTTAAGATTTTTGTAACTGATTTTTTTATTTTCCTAATTTTGCACATTTTGCCGAAGGGTTCATCTTAATTTTAATGTTTTGGGGATTTGGGTGGTTTCCATATGGTGGTATTGCATGAATTATAGTCTTTTATTTAATTTTCAAATTTTTTGGATGAATTCTGATGGATTCTGAGTTTTCTAGATGTCTATTGTCTAGGGAGGACTTCAGCTACAAATGTGTGAGTAACTCTATTTTTATATTGTTAATTTGTTATGATGAACTTTATTGTACTGTGTTTGTTCAAATTTTGCTATTTCGTAATGATGTATAAAATGATTGTGTCATGTTATGTACTACATTTGAGCTACACATGATTTATGCCATTATATGTTTTTTGAAAATATATTTTTAGTAGGTTTTACCAAACAGTACAATAGCAGTTTGATAATACGTAGTTGCATAATTTAAGAATCAGAAATGACATAGAACAGGATATATAGCTAGGTATTTATTACAGCCTTATAGCCCGCCGTAGCGGATTATACCGGCCATTAAAGGCCCGCTCCAGCGTTAAAGACCTGAGCCGAAGGCGAGGGCCTTTTACAAGGGAGAAGGACTTTAATGACCGGTGTAGCCCAGCTACGAAGGGCTATATAAGTCTATTAGAACATTTTGCCACTAGAGGGCAGAATGTTCTAACAAATAAAACAAAGGCCTCTCGGAGCCCGAGGGGATTGAAATCCCCTAGGGTTCCGTGAGGCCTTTGTTCAAGCAACATTGGAATTTTGCTCTGCGGGCTTTTACCAGCCCATAGAGGCATGGAGCACTCCATTGTATTCAATGGAGTGCTCTACATTCCAATGTTCTAATAGAACTCAAAACTTACATGTGTAGCCCGAGAAAACCCAACTATCCTGATGATACTACAATCTACAAATAATAACGCAAATTACTAGATGAATGGGCTGAGATTTCAAGTCCTAGGTGCACATTGTAAGTTTAACAGTAAGGAATATGTAGATTGAAACCAAGGTAAATGAATATAACATTCAAA
The DNA here is from genome assembly GCA_963921515.1 of Calotriton arnoldi. Taxonomy (NCBI): domain Eukaryota; kingdom Metazoa; phylum Chordata; class Amphibia; order Caudata; family Salamandridae; genus Calotriton; species Calotriton arnoldi. The sequence continues at coordinate 870,126 of CAWUFW010007004.1, read as the reverse complement.
TTGTTATCTCTAAACTGAGGGAATAAGATGTGGCTGGTGATGCTGGTCTGAGCACTGAGCATGTGGAAGCAAGAAAATGTGGGGGTAATGCTGGGAGTGTCAAAAGCCTATTTTCTGATCCCATGAATGGTAGGATAGGGAGGGGGACACATCCCAGTTTGTCAATAAGGGATGCAGGGACTGTTGGTATATGTTATTGTATGTTAGCTGTGGGTTTTTTTAAATTAACAATTATGATGTTTTTATCATTCTGAAATAATGTTTCTTTTAAAAAATGTTATTTACTGTTATAAATATTTTATAATTTATTAAATATGTAGATTATTTTGATTAATTTTATTGACCGGTTGTATTTTGATGCAATTTTTGGTGATTTTTATAGTAGTGTTCTAGTTATTGTTTCAAGTTGAAATAGGCTTTGGTTGTTAGTAAATAGTCACACTTTGCTTGCTAGCATTTTGTTTATTTCTTGGGGATATTTTTGAATTCAGTGGTGTTAGGTATTGTTCTCAACTTAGTTGTTCGCACATCAGTTCTTTTTGAGTATTTCTAGAAATTGATATAGTGTTGGGTGGCAAGATGGTGCTGGCGTACACATTCCACGATTGAATATGATATTTGGATTGGCGCCTGGGTCCTGATCAGTTCAAGTAACCAACCCAAGTATCTTCAAAACAATTAATTAGTGGAGAGAGTTTGTTTTCGTTTTTTTTTGGGTGGTATGGGAATTCTAATAATATGTTGTATTGTTTGCTTACTTCTGTAAGACAGACATAGGCTAATGCTATTCTTTTTACTTGATATGCAAATTCTATATTTGTGTTCCATACGAATGGCCTCATTACGATGAGGCTCGGAAAGCCTCCGAACGTAGTTCTGAGCCTCATCGCGGTTTCAAAACTGACAGCCTAATTACAATGGAGGCTGTCGGTTTTGAAACTGGCCGGACATTCCGGTCGGCTTCCAATGGGCTGAAGGAGCCCATCTGCCAGTCGGAACAGGCACGTAATCCTCATGGACAATGTTTTATGCCGTTTGGATTAAAATGTCGGTTTCCGGCAGGGTTTCCATGCTTGGCTTTCCGACATTGAACCCCTGTCGGAAAGCAACTTTGGGGGTCCCTAGCAGGGCCCCCTTCAGCCAGTGGCCTCCGGTTGGGGGCGGAGGGGGCACCTATGGTGCTCCCCTGTTCATCCCTGCACATGGTGCCTGCACACGGTGCAGGGATGAACACAAACTCCCTATTCTGTATGGGAGCTTGTGCTGTGACTGGTTACCGACCGCAGCACAAGCTCCCATACAGAAAAGGGAGCTAGCGACCGCACCATGTGGGTACATTTAAATAGAAATATTTGATTTTTTAAGTTGTTTTAACAAGATATACAATTTCAACTGTATATGAATTTAGTATTAATGTTTCTGCCATCATTTGGCTCTGTGTATGAAATTTATGATTCCAATGATATATGAATTTCGATTTTGATGCGAGTACAATTATTTTTACTGTGTTTTTATTATTGCAATATCTGTTGATTTTAAATAAAAATATATTTTATTATAACAATTCATAGTTGTATGTATAACCTTCTATGATCTAACATATGGGCTAAAAATTATTTTGCTGGGTACGTTGAGATCCAGCATTATATTTAGAGATTTATATACATTTTCCACCAAGGGACATTTTATTTCTACTTGTCAGTAGCACCCTATTCCCCTGGTCTGGTAAAAGGGGTCTCTCTCTTTCTCTATATAATTTAAATAGACAATTATTCTTTTGTCATTATTTTTATTGTCATGCAGTAAGAAATTTTGGTTAATATTTATTTTGAAATGGAGGATTAGTCTTTCCTCGTATCTTCTGCATGCTCTTGGTGGTTCCCTAGTTATTTTCCTTGTTTCATTAATTAGTCTTTCAATATTTTCTATGGAAGAGATTTGCCCAGTCGCTTCTTTATGAACTAAGGGGCTCATTACGATGGCGGGCGGAAGCACAACCGCCGTGCTGGCGGATGCAAAAACCACCAGTTACCGCCGGCACGCAGCAGTCCACACGCCCGCCCAATTACGATGCGAAAAGTAGGCCAAACACCGCCGGCAAGCCAGCAACACCGTCCGCCATCAAAGTGCGCCCGTACACGTAGCGGCGCAGCTCAACTGACACACACCGTCCGACGAAACACGTCCCGCCCGGCGTATAAATTACGATGCCGCAAACAAACGGCTCCCACGGCCAAGAGATACCGTACGACAAACCGAAGCGGTAACACGGACGCCGAGCACGGACAACGAAGAAGCGGCTCCCCGAGCATGAATCCAGCACTGCAGGCCCTCCCCATGCTCCTGCTGATGCACCACCAAGGACGCAACGTACCGCGGAGACGCAGGTAGGCACACACACAACAAGTGCACGCAAACAGCGCACACAGTGCAAGGGCGGAAAAAGCGGACAACCCCCCACCAGCGCGTGTACACTACACATCCACCATTGCATCCACATATGACACACAGGCCAAATCGTAACATCGCGTAACACATGTGTACACACCACCTGGGACTAGGAACCAACAACCCCGTCACGGCCCCAAGCGGCGATGACGCCGCCACACATGCGCACAACGCAGAGGCCAACCGCAGCGCCATGCATGCGTCGCACACAGACACAGGGACACAACCAAGCAGCACACACATCAGCCCCACCCCGAACGCACATGACACGTGACAGGCCTGCCACAGACATGTCCCCAACGCCCAATTCACGGACAACACCCAACGCCACACAACCGACGCACACATGTCAGTGAAGTCACGCAACAGCAGGACACACCCCAGTGTAACAAACATGGCGTAGCACACAGCGGCGGCAACACCAGCTAGGAGAAGCAGGGCCCCTTCGGGAAGAGGAACGCCAGTACCACACTGAAACACCCATACCACCCTGCACATATGAACAAGACATATAAAACGGAACACCAAAGAGCCCGGGGACCGACAACAGGTGGCCCAAGAATAACATTCACACACAAGGCCCAACGCAGAGCGGAAAGGCAGCCTGCCGCCCACACAAGGGAGAGCAGACAGCACTGAATGACCTTCCATTCCAACTCCGAAACCACAGCCCTACGACAGAAGCCGGTGAATACAGCCATTGTCCAAGAATAGACCAACACAGGCATGCCGAGGAGACCGACCACAGGGCAGATAGCGCATATCACAGAAGCACACAACGGACGGGGAAGAAAGAAGAAAACACTCCCCCATGTCGGCCACATGCAAGTTAATTGGAAGGAGTCACACATCACTGACCTTGAACTGTCTGAGAAGCATGTGGGATGAGGGCCCGTGTCCTCCAAACAAGCCAACAGAACACAAGTCCTGTCTCCCTACGACTACACAGAGCTCACAGCAACCTCGGAGCGTGCACATTGCAGACTGCACACACAGCCGGAGCACGCCACCACAACGCACCGCTGCGAAATGGCAACAGCAACACACCTACCCAACTACGCCGAACAGCTCAAGCTGTACAAAACCAACCTGTTACATATATTGGGATGCGATCTCCTGTCCCTGCTGAACGTAAGTTACCGACTGACTTACCGCATCACATTGTTCAGCTGCGTCATGCCCGTCTTCTACTGTCGGAGGTGTCCCTACCAGCATCCCGTGGAGATATGCCTCTCCAACCCGGCATGTCTGAAGGCGGACCTGCTACCACTACTCCTCCCTCTGGACGCACACGACAGGGCCTGCTCTGCCTATGGGGGCATGGCGTATGTGGCCAACATCGCACCCGCACTGAAATGGGACCACTGTGCCTCCACACGACGGATCATCGAGAACAGCTACATCGAATGTCACCCAGCATGCCCCATCATGGTCCTCCAAGGGACAACTTACGAACAACACCTTGACAGCCACCATCCGCTACATTGGCTGGCAAACATGTACACCACCAATGACATGGAAGCCCTGCTGGACGGCATCGCATACCTGACAACCTGTAAATTCGTCGGACCACAACGCAGGTTCCCCGATTGACCTATGATGTCCAACCCCGCACCCATGCTTAGCTTCCGCACGGACTGGCCAGTCACCACCACAACAGCCATACCAAACGACCGGCAACTGTAACCACACCATCAACGACATCACCATGACATCGGATATGACCGGGACATGCACACTGTTCCCCATCACATCCAGGAACACCGCATGCATCGTGGGAGGCAGTGGCATGGGGTCTGTGTATCGCACCCACATGGACGGAACTGCACGAACAACCAGGACACGACATGGATCCAGCGCCCATGGACACACACACCGCTCAGTGGACATGAATAGGTTGCCTGGAGTCTGTGGGTGCTGCACCCCTCCCACCCCCGCCCGGGAATCCCATACCAGGACCTTTGCATGGACGACAAGTGCATACAACAACAACACGACACCAGTGACTGTGACATGTCCAGTAACCACCACAGTGCAACAACAAGTGGCACGCCGCTGCATGCACGCAAGCACATGCCCTGATGTCATCTCACATGCACGCGTGCATGAGGAACAACCGCAGCAAACCTGTCACATGGAACTGAGATGGACTGTGCCCATGATGCCAAGCGGTCTGGTAGGCTACATGTATACCGTCTGTGTCAAAGTCCGCAGCTCCGCAGCTATACGTAAATGTACATTAGCACAGCCTTGGCCAAGCAGATGTCACTCTGAAGCCCACATCCCACATGCAACAGCCAATCACATGTAACCCCACACCCTATCCCATTTGCAATCATGCTCAGTATATCCTCAACATGTATTCCGCTGCCAGTAGTGTCCACTATACTGCACCACAGAGGACAGAAGACTCAATATAATGTTTGAAACCAAAACTGTCTCCGCTGACTCATTTCACAAGTACGAATGAGAGAGGATGAGAGTATGTGAAGTACACGGCAGTCGTGACATGACCATGTAGTCCACTGGTATTGGATGTCAACGCAAATGAGTAGCACAACTGTGGACGACACACATGTGTCGTGTGAAGTCGTATGGACGCAGTGCTCAGGTGGGTGGGTGTGACGGGTAGATGCGCACATGCCAAGTTGGAGCACGCCGTGTTGGGAGGGCTCATGAACAGTACACCACCGCTTCCCTGGGCATTGTGAGAGGACACCTGTCGGGGGAGTGAACACGTGTGTGCACAGCAGCCGGGCACACGTACAAAGCGGTACCAGGCGCACCTCAGCCTACCCTCTGTGGACAAGCTGGATCCTGTTGTGCGCCCGCCATGCCCCTTGACAAGGCACACACAGCCCCAGTCGACCAGGTGTAACCCCAACATAGTCAATCCGCACAGGCGATACAGGGCACGGGATGGCAGTGGAGCATGGTGTGTGAGAGGTCTCCTCGCGCTCCTCCTGGTCATATCACGCAGGCAATAGAACCTCAACGTCTAGCATGGCACAAGTCAAATGGAAGTGTAGGGGGACGCACCACAGTACGAGCAGCACTGACGTCACGGGAGGTGGCTCGCACCATCCCATCCATTGCCCATTATACCAACCACGCCACATGCCATTGCGACTAAGTGCAAGCGCGTGCGCCATCACCCCCGAGCCCTCCCCAGAGAGGCCAAAGAGTGAATGTGTGGGCCATCAGTCACAGACGGACGCGGCCTGGCCGCAAGGGCAGCCACAGCCACTGGGTGTCGCAGGTGGCGGATCCGGAAGGCGAAGACTGTGATGCATAGTCCATGCAGGCCGGGTCTCCATTTGGGGCACCACGCAGGTGGACGGCGTCCCGCAACACATCATACCCTGAGACAGCCCACTCGTGCAACTGGACCCACACATACACTCCTTGCCCTCTCTGGTGCGAGCTTGGGGCTGCCTGTGCAAGCGCTAGCCTCGCAGGTGCACATGCATATTGGGGGAGCGAGGGGAGGACATGAGGGCTGGGGTGAAGATGACTGTATCACTGTCAGTGAGTACAAGGGATGACCCAGATGTGGAAAGGAAGAGACGTGTCCCGTGTGTACTGCAACTAGTCGCCAATCCAACTACCCCCATGTCCGGAATGTAAGCCCGCACCTAGGCCCGCCCATCCGCCACATCGTACATACCACCAGCACGACAACCTTCCCATTCGAAACACTGACTGGGGGTGGCGACCAGTGAACAATCATGTGTAGCCTACCCACGCGTACATGTGGGCCCTCCATGATCCATGTCACCTGCGGCAAAGTCATGACATGCGCAATGAGGGAAGTGAGGAGAGCTGTCCGCCCCACGCACAGAAGGTGCATCAGCTCCACAGACCCAGCAGCGAGTCCAGCAGGGGTCACATGTGCAGGGGCAGCTGTGCCTGGTGTGAAGGCACATGCATATAGACAGCACATCGACCAATGTGTAGTCTGCCCACATCTACAGTCCATCATCATGCGGACATAGGAATTGAACACAGGGCAACACATCTTAGTGGGTGCACCCACCGTGACCAACAATGCGCAATCATCGACGTACCCGCCCTGTGCATGGCCCCCACCCAACGGAGGCACATCCAGTGCCACCATCCCACACACACAAGCCTTCCACGGAACATGCTGTGTCCAATGGTCAGTACAGAGTCAGCGCCCATCTGGTGGATCCTGAACAGGAGACACATGCACACACATGCCAGCTCCCACTATGTACGTCTGCCACCTGGCACGTGCAATGTAACCTCTCACCTGTGACGTGTGACTGCAAGCACACAGCCGTCTTGGCATGGGGCTGTCAATGTGGACACCTGTCAATGTTTCGGGAGGTGTGATCCGTACAGTGCTGTACATAGGGTGCAGTGCTGACACCTACTACTGTCTCATATCCCCTCGTGCCACAGGTCCCACTTGTTTTGGCCGCTCAGCCTGTGCCCACATCGTCGTCGTCGTGTGCCATACTCATCCAGCCTCGGAAGCAGTTCCATGCACAGCAGACATTCATGTTGCCGTGGCGTTGCCGCTTGACAAATATGCAGTCAGTCCCCATCAGCACGCCCCGCAAGTCATTGGGGCCTAGATCCCCATGTGCATGCACATGGCAGTGGTCTGTATCACTAGCCATTGCCATTGTTGGGAGACCTGTGTAAGTGTATTGTGGCCGTGCCGTCCCAGCTTGACAGCTGGGCTGTGGCTCATGTGCTTGCTCAGTCATGTCAGTGATGTGTATGCGAAATTGCTATGTGTCGTGTTGCTTTGACATGTGTCCACTGCCATTTTCCCTAGGCGGAGACCGAACATTGACCGCCCATACCAATTGCTGGCGGACATGGACGATACAGAGGTCATTAGGAAGTTTCGGCTGGACAGGCCAACCCTGCATCGACTGTGTGCCATGTTAGAACCCCATCTCCGTCCCCGCAGGGTGTATCCGACAGCTGTCACCCCCACGGCTAAGGTGATGGCCGCCATGCATTTCTTCGCCACTGGGTCATTCCAGCACACAGTGGGCAGTGGAGGAGGGATGTCCCAGCCCATGTTCAGCAAGGTGCTGAGGGATGTACTGGCAGCCATGATGCTGTGCCGAAACAGGTACATCCGCTTCCCCAGGGCTCGTGAATTGGCGGCAGTGAAGGGTGCATTCTATGCCCTTGGCAGAATCCCACACGTCGTTGGAGCCATTGACTGCACACATGTTGGCCTTGTTCCACCACAGGCCACTGAGCACCTGTACCGCAACAGGAAGCACACGCACTCCCTGAATGTGCAAGTGGTGTGCCTTGCGGACATGGTGATCACCCACGTGTGTGCAAAGTTCCCAGGCTCGGCCCATGACGCACACATAATGCGCAACAGCATCTTGCCACGACTGATGTCCAATCTGCAACAGGATCGTGGCTGTATTGTCGGTGAGTATGTGGAGTGGTGTAGCGTGCTGGTTGTGCGATGCTGTCCCCTGTCCAGTTGGAATAGCAACAGTTCTCTGTGTCCCTCACACCCAGGTGACTCTGCGTACCCGAATGGGGCATGGCTGCTCAGTCCATTGAGGAATCCTCGCACCCCAGCAGACGATCGCTACAATGAGGCACATGGGAGGACCAGACGTGTGGTCGAGCGTACCTTTGGCCTCCTCAAGTCCAGGTTCAGGTGCCTGGACCGCACCGGAGGTGCGCTGGCGTACTCCCCACAGAAGGTGTGCCAGATAGTGGTGGCGTGCTGCATGCTGCACAATCTGGCCATTCGGAAGCAGATCCCCCTCATCGTGGATGACGGAGATCAACCAGGGCCCCAGCCCGCAGACCAGGACAGCTCGAGTGAGGAGGACAGCGGAGAGGAGGAAGCTGGGAATGTGCGGCAGCAGCTCATCGCCCACTACTTCACTTGACAGTGAGTGTCCATGTACGACGGCTGATGTGGCTGTATCTGTGCAGGTGTGTGTGTGCTGTGTCAGGGTGGCCGTTTGTTCACTGCGTGCTGTGTGTCAACGCTCCATGGCCAGGGTAGTATGCCACTGTTGGTGGCTGTGGCATTGTGCCCTATTGCTCTGTGCGATGTGTGTACATTGCTTGTAGTTGTTGACATGTACTGTGTGATGGGTGTGTGACACACTCATTGAATGTGCTCCTGTTCTGTCTCCCACCCCTAGGTCCCTACAGGCCCTCCGGTTCCATTGCCATGCCACGCATCAGGTGCCTTTCCGCCCAAGGTGGCCGTTGTATTCCGTACAAATAAAACACAGGGCACAAACAGCAGTTTGTGTAAGAGGTGCATTTATTTCAAACTGTGACATGTGATTGTGTGTAAGGTGATGACAAAAGTGGTGCGTGCAGTGACAATGAGCTGTCGGTCATGGCTGCGTGATGCTCAGGGTGTACCCACTGGTTCTATGTCCATAGTCCAACACACACATGCCATCCAGATGGCTGTGTGGAGTGGGATCGTAGTCCAAGTCAATGCAGTGGCTGGTCAAGGAAGGCTGGCTGGCTGCCTCACTTGCGTCTGGAGCGTGCGAAGTCCTCCCGGGAGATCTGTTTCCTCTTCGGACGGCCCCTTCCACGTTTGCGAGGGGGTGCCTGCTTGCGACATGCTGGTGGTTGAGGTGTGCTCACTGGCTGTGGACGCAGGGGAACTGGACACTGCTGCTCGACCCTGCGCCCCGGCAGGTGGTGGCGGAGGGGAGCTGCTGTCCCTGGCTGTGACCTCACCGCCACCACCAGCTGGCCCATGAGGTCCACGAGTTGGCCCATATGGGCGTCCATGGACCTCAGCACCCCCAGCACCTCACGCGTGTCTGTAGCTGACCTGGCCCATTGTCCTTGGGCCTCTTCATAGGCCCCAAGGACTCTGGCCATTTGAGGCAGGGCATGGCTCCCAGGGGAGGCTGGCGTTTCCCTGACCCTGCTCCTCCTACCAGTCCTGCTGCCACCGGCCTGCCCACTAGCCACATTGCTCACCACAGTCCTCGCTGTGGCTCCCAGGGTGGATCCAGTCGGCCGGGCCACCACCTGCGCTGGGGCTGGTGCCAGCGAAGACGTGGTGGTGGTGGCGGCGGTGGTAGTGGCCGCAATGACCGTGGGTGTGGCCGCAATGACCGTGGGTGTGGCCGCAATGACCGTGGGTGTGGCCGCAACGACAGTGGCAGCAGGGGGCTGGGAATGTTCAGCAGCCCTGGATGATGGGTTGGTGGGTAGGAGGGGTCCTGGGGAGCGGTTGGGCCCTGCCACACCAGATGGGCCTGCTTGTTGGTCCGTGTCCGAAGAGGAGGACAGATCCTCCACATCCGTGTGTCCTCGTTGGGGGCTTGTAGGCTGGCTGTGCTGGCTGCTGGCTCCATCCCCAGCATCCAGCAGTTCGTCACCTGTGGAGAGAATGAGATTTGTTATTGTGTTGCACCTTGCGAAGTATGTATTTGTCGTCTGACATTAACAGTTCGTGCAATCTCGTACATGGGTTTCCCGGAGGCGTGTGTGTGGCTGTACCATTTGTAGTTGTGTGTGCTTGGCAATGGGACTGTGTGCTGTGCACATGTGGCATGGGACGGATTGGCCATGCCGATGGGTGTGTTGCTGTGCCCCTACTTATTGTGACTCTGGTGTATGCGGGCTCCTGGCCCATCCTGGGTCTGGTTTGTACTTTGCTTTTGGGGTTCAAATGGAACGCTTAGGAACGCATATGGCAACATGGGGGCCATGCCCCAGATTCGCATTTGGGAGGGAATATGCTTTTGGGGTTCAAATGGAACGCTTAGGAACGCATATGGCAACATGGGGGCCATGCCCCAGATTCGCATTTGGGTGGGAATATGCTTTTGGGGTTCAAATGGAACGCTTAGGAACGCATATGGCAACATGGGGGCCATGCCCCAGATTCGCATTTGGGTGGGAATATGCTTTTGGGGTTCAAATGGAACGCTTAGGAACGCATATGGCAACATGGGGGCCATGCCCCAGATTCGCATTTGGGTGGGAATATGCTTTTGGGGTTCAAATGGAACGCTTAGGAACGCATATGGCAACATGGGGGCCATGCCCCAGATTCGCATTTGGGTGGGAATATGCTTTTGGGGTACATGCTGTGAGCCATGGGTGCCGAACGTGACATGTGTTGTGGCAGCATGACAGTGCATGGTTTGAGGTGTGTGCATGCTTGACATGGCCTGCATATTTGCTGTCTGTTGTGATTACTGGACATGGCATTGGACGCATCGTTATGAGTGAGTGATGGTTGTGTGCCAGCCAACGTATTGCAGTTGTCCCATCTCCTTGGTGTGCGTGCTGCCCTGTGCCATGTGCATCACTGCAGTGCTCGGGGGGTGTGGCCCATGTTGTGTGTTGTTGCTCACAGTGTGTCGTGCGCTTCATTGACTTCTGGCACATGGTTGGTCATGGGCATGTATCTTAGCGTGACTGCTGTATGTGTGGCAGCTGTGCGGATGACATGCCTTTCATGAGACTGGGGCTGACGGATGGGATGGATGGGATGTTGTATGTGCATGGTGTGTCTGTGTGTTTGATGGGTTCAGTGGTGTTCGTGTGCATTTATGTTGTTCCGCTCTGTTGCGTCTAGTGTTGTTTGTCTTACATAGGCGTAGTTGTGGGGTGTGTGGTTGACAGGCAGTAGGGGCTACATGGACAGGACTTCAATGGTGTTTCGGTTGTGTGTGATGAGTTGCACAGTGGCTGCCGTGTGGTACTATATTCAGTGTGGCTTGTGCATGCAGACGTGGCTCCTTGGGTGTTGCTATGTCTGTGATGGGTCATGTGGGGTGTGAGTCTGTTGTTCATGTCCATGTGCACATTGTTCACTTGTTCGTGACGGTGGGCGGTGCTGCGTGTTCGTCTGCTACGTGACATGTCCCATGTGTTGGTCGTGTTCCGGTCCTCATGCCTCCAGTAATCCAGCCCTGTCCAGTTTCCAACCTGCAGGTTGTTCGTGCGTGCACTGTACTGGATGCCACATGGTTCTAAGCGGGGGTGCTCCATGTTGCAGGTCTGTGGGGGTGGGGGGTGTTGTGGGTCGTGGGGGTGGCTGGACACCCACTGACACTGATTGCTGTGGACCGTGATGTCTGCCTTTCGGCTGTCGTTGTGCACTGCGGTGGCTGACACGTGGCTGTGGGGTGTGGGGGATGCTCCTCCTTGCTGTGCTGTGGGACTAGGGGCCTGGTGTGTGTTGTACTTGGGCTGTCCACCGTCCCACCCACTGCACTTTGTGTTCCTGCCACTTACCTGTTACTTGTCGGTTAGTGCAGCTGTGGCGGACACATGGGTGTGGTGGGTGCTCGTTGTGGCGCTTCTGGCATATTTGGGGACCTGTTGGTGGTTACGTGGCTGGCTGAGTGTACACATGTCCCCACGCATCTTACAGTTGTTCTGTTTGGGCTGTGTGTGGTGGTGTCTGTTGCATGTGTGTGTTGTGTATTGTGTGCTGGACATGGGGGTGTTTGTCCCTGGGAGCTGTGGCATGGTGGTAGTGCATGTGAGTACATAGCGGTGTGCTGGTATACATTAGTTTGTACTTACCAGCCTCCACTCCCCCTGCTAATCCGGCGAGGATCTCCGGATGTATTATGACTCGCACCTTCTCCTCCCACGCTTTGAAGGTCTTGAAGAGCGCGGGATTCCCTCCGCCAGTGACGGCAGCCAGCTCTCTGTTTTTGCCCTCCTTCTTCTTGACCAGGCTCTTGACGTCATTCCACCGTTTGTTTATTTCTCCTCTGTTCCTGGGCAGGGTCCCGACTGCATTGACCTGGTCTACGATCCGGTTCCACATTCTGTTTCTGGTGGCTAGTGGTGTGTGCTGGACCATGTTCCCATAGATTTGTGGGTGCACCTTGATGATCTCGTCGACCATGACCGTCAGCTCAATGGGCGTGAACTTGGGCATTCTTTGTGGTGCCATGGTGTTTGTGGTGCTGGTGCGGTGTGTGTTGTGTAATGTGCAGGGGGTTTGTGGTGCCGGTGTTTGGTGGTGGTGGTGGTGGTGGTTGTGATGTGTGCGTTTCTGTGGTGTGCTGCTGTCCTTGCTGTGTCACTGTGTCCTCTCCTCTCCTCTCTGGTTTGCAATGTTGCAAGGGGTTGTGGTCTGTGGGAGTGCTGCTTTTGTACTTACCTATGTGGGTGTGTCCTCATGGTCTGTTGTTTTCAGGTGTGTTGTGTCTGGGGTTCTGGCCTTTGTAGTTTTTGTTTGTCCGGGGGGTGTTTTCGGGATGTGTACTGTGCTTGTGTATTTGTGCGTGCCTTGCTGTGTGGACTTGTTGGCCATGTTGTGTGCTATTGGTTTTGTGAGCGGATGGTTTCTGTGCAGGGACGTGGGCGCCATGGCTTCTGCCGTGTCGATTCTCATCGGCGTTGTTTGCGCTGGCGGGCGGTATATTTGTAGTTTTCCCGCGCTCATGGCGGTGCGATCGTAATCTCACGTGCGGTGTGTCGGCCGTAATGGCGGGCGGTTTTGTGTTGTCGTGCGTGTTTCCGTCCGTGGCGGGCGGTTTGACTCCGACTCGGACGATGGCGGGCGGTATCTTGTGTGATTTTTCCGCCGATGGCGGTTTTCGGTTTGTGTAATCGTAATGGCGTGGTCGGTGTTCAGACGGTGTGTGCGGGCGGATTTTGCCGCTTCCATGCCTGGCGGATTTTTTTACGCCGGGTGTCGTAATGGGCCCCTTAGAGAATTATATTCTTTTAGTTTAGTTTCTGTAGGCTTCTGTGAGCTTGTGCTCTCCTAGGTCCTGTAGAACATTCCTAACTTGAACTTTAGTCATATTTGGAGGGTGACTGTGCTCCCTCACGCTTTCAACAATATCGCCTTTGGTTGGGGCCCTGCTACACCAAATAAGAGTTATATTTAGTACATTTCTAGTGCATCCTTTCACTAGAAGTGCTTTTTTGCTGTAAGTGTATCCCAATAACTTAATAGTAGTTGTGGCATTTGTGATTTGATATATGTTGCAGTTTCCAACATTATATCCAAGGATTGCAGAATTAGTCAAATACATGTTATATTTGGGCACATTATATGCTATTAAAAAATTATGTCAATTTTACATCGTCTTGCAATATTTACTTACTTTTTTGATGTTTCTTCTGTTTTTTTACTTAATAGTTCTGTTATTTGGAGGACTGTTGTTTTTCTTTGTGTCTATTTTTAAATTGTACTGCTGAGAAGACGAAATGCTTTAGTAATTGCTGTGTGTTTTGGTTTGCACATTTTTATGGCTATTTATAAATGTAAAAAAGTCTATTAATTAATCGTAGGTGTCAGGGTTCTTTTTGGCTATTTTTGATCATTTACATTTTGTTTTGTCTTTCTAATTTAATTTTGTAATCATGGTGTGGTCTGGTCTTTTTTTTGAGTTGATTGGTGTCGTTTTTTGGCAGTTTTGGAACTTACGGTCTGGAAATTTAATTAATTTATTTGTGTGTATTAAAATATTTAAATTACTTTGTAGTTAAGTTGAAATTATGTTATAATTTGGTACTCACTTTGTAAATTTAGGGACTTTGTGTTTGGAAAGTGTTGCAACCTTTCAGGTTGCTATTTCAGTTGGCCTGAGTGACAGTTTCCAGCAGTGTTGGCTTCTTCTGTAGCAGTAGGTTGCATGTTTTTGTTTCTTTATTTATGCTATTTTTTTAATTGGGAAAGCCTATTTGTTAAGTGTTTTTAAGTTTCATTCCATAGGTTGCTGGGTTGGGAATAGGATTTTTTTAATTTATTTTTTACCTTATTTGGTAAACGCTAATTATATGCAGGTTTTGTTGTGGTATTTCTTTAAATGTAATTAATGTATACATTAATTTTGTTTTAATTAAATAAATATATTTTAATGAATTTTAGTGATGTTTTAGATCACAATATTTTTCTTTTTGTGGTTTTGGACATGTTTCTTATGTTTTATTTTATTGATGATACTCAGCATTTCTATATATTTATTCCTGATATATAGGTATTTTAGATATTGTTACAGCTATATTTTTGCAGTCGATATTTGTGATTTTGTGTTTTATGTATAGGATAACGATATTCGAGTTCGAGATTTTAAAATTATATTTTTGTATGTCAATATTATTTATTTCAATATTATGTTGTAGAAGCGGTTCTGGATGTGCAGGATTCTGATCTGTATTTCTGGAGCAACAAACCTTATGGAAATAGGCTTTCTTCCTTGACGTGCTGGGAAGTCTCAAGCATTGAGGATATGGTACCCATAATAGGGGCATTATTTATATGACTTTTACAGAGGTGTGCAAGAGTCCATGAGATAGCAGAGATGATTAATTTAGTCGCACAGGTGACATCTGTGGTCCATTGCTTGCGTTTCAACATGTGCTGATTGAGCCGCAAGTACAAGTGTCAAAATGTCCTCTAGCTGCCTGGGCTTTTACATCAGTCTTTTCCTAAAGGTGGACAATTGTCAGCCAGCTCTGAACTGAGATTTTAGGGATTCTTCGGTACTATACTTGTCAGATTCACAATCTCTGACATGTGCCCTTTGACAAGTGCTCAACATCTCATATGATTCACCAGGCATTTGAGTCATGGAGTGAAACATGTAGCACTCCTATTCAGTGTTCATCTTGGGTTGAAAAGAACAAGTTACTTACCTTCGGTAACATCTTATCTGAAGAGACTCTATCAAGCTGCAGATTACATACCTTAGAATTATCCCCATGCATCAGACTGGATCCGGAAATTTTCAAGCAGTACCCCTGCGTGCTGGTAGGTGGAGTCATTCAGCTCCATGTCAGCATCGTCAGTTCATTTGTGACTTTTTGCACCAGGAACTCGGAGCCACAATGAAAACTGACCGGTGATGTGAGTTTCTAGGGCCCTTTTCAAGGGGAAGCCCTCATCCTTTAATCAGGTTGCAGAGAGGGGATGTTGCGAGGGTCGGTAAGGAATTTGTAGCTAGATACAGTTTCTACCAGATAAGACGTTACCGAAGGTAAGTAACTTGTTCATCTGATAGAGACTTTTAGTTGCGGATTCCTTACCTTATAATAGATACCCAAGCAGTGACTCCCCAGAGGCGGGTCTGCAAAACCTACTTAGACCAGAAAGTCATGCAGGACCGAGCGGGCAAAATGCCCATCTCAACATACCTGACTGTCCAGGCAGTAGTGCTTAGTAAACTAGTGCAAAGAAGCCCACGTTCCAGCCCGACAGATGTCCAGGACTGTAACTCCGCGAGCTAACACAGTGGTTGCACCTTTGACTCTGATATTGAGCTCAGGTGGTTGCTTTCTAGGCCAATGCATAGCAGATCTTTATGCAGAGCACTATCCATCGAGGGTTTTTCGGATCGAGTGGAGACACGTTTCCTTAAACCGGGACGTGTACAGCAGGGATTCTGCTGCTGTACTTACTGTACTTATCAGATGGAACCATGTGGCTTGTGATATTTTAATACGAGCGTTTATGCTTCTGTGACTCTCTACACATTATGAGTTCTATTCGTTAAAACTGAAAAACAACAAGTATTCGGCTCAACACCACTACTGCAATATATCCCATACTATTGAGGGATTTTGAAGCTTTAAGTTACGTCCTTCTCAACAAATTTTGGAGCCTTGAAGAAGTCGTTTTTCGACGAAACACGTGTCGGCTGTCAGCATCTACAATACCTACTACGTGTCAACATACTCAAGACCATTTGTTGTACCTTTGATTTGTTGTGTACTTGAAAGACCATTGTTTCTAGTATACATTGAATAATGTTCTTGTTTATTATTAAATAACTGACAACAAAGTCAGCATTGAAACTTATTGATTGCTGTGCTCTGAAATTAAATAAATTGTTGTTAAATCCCACTGAGGCATGGTGAATTGCCTGGGGGAAAACGTGTTGCAAACCTTTGAGAAATCTCATCACGACAGGTGTCTTAAATAAGAAAGGTTGGTCCGGCAACTGCAAAAATGTAGAAATGCTGAAAGATAGCCCTTAACTGTGCCCAGAGCAGAGCCCTGCTAGGCCAAAGAAAGAACAAATCATAACACTTGAAAGAGAGGAGCAGATGGGGGAATCGATATCGCCTGATACACACAATGCCACAAATTTGTCCCAGTGGCAGATGTATACCATTTTGGTGGAGGGATGCCTGGCTGCCAGGATAACATCACAGACTTTGGGAGGAAGGTCGAATGCTGTCAATCTCCACGCAGGAAGGTGGAGAGTGTGCAGGTTCAGGTGCAGGACCCTCTGTTGCTGAGACAGAAGATCTCCAAAAGAGGCAGCTTGACCAGAGGACAGATGGTCATGCTCAACAGCTCAGGATACCAAACTCTCCGTGCCCAATCTGGAGCCACAAGAATAACTTGGGCCCGGATGTTCCTGATATGCTTGAGAACTTCTGGGCAGGAGTGGTATTGGTGGAAAGGCGTACAGGAGGCTGAAGCTCCACTCAAGATGAAAAACGCCTCAGAGCAAGAGCCACCTTGGAAACACCAGGTGGCAGCACTGCTGACATCGTGCATTATTGGCGGTGGCGAGCAGATCTAACAAAGGCTCTCCCCACTCTTGAAAGAGACCCTGCACCACCTCTGGATGGAGACGCCTTTCGTGATCCACTAGGCATCGATGGCTGAGTTAATCTGCCCTTGCATTCAGAGAGCCTGCCAGGTGTTGAACCACCAGGGAGATGCCCTGGTGTTCCAGTCATGTCCAGAGATGCAGAGCCTCCTGACAAAGGTCCCCGACCCCACCCTGCATTAAATACCACATGGGGGTGGTGTTGTCCATGAACAAATGCACACTAGCCTTCCTTGATGGAGGGTAGAAAGACCTTCAATCACAAGTGGTTCACCCAAATCTCCAACACGTTTATGTGGAATCTGGACTCCACCAGAGATCAGAATCCTCTGATCTCCATCTCCTCCAGGTGGCAGCCCCAGCCCAGGAGAGATGCATTTGTCACTAAAGTCAGTTCTGGCTGGGGAAGGAAGAGAGGTCTGCTGCTGGCCCAATCGGGGTTCGTCATCCACCACTGCAAATCTGTTGCAGTTCCCTCTGAGAGCTGACCTTGTTGGGGAGATTGCGCTGATGATGTGCCCTTTGGAACTTCGATTCCCACTACAGAGCCCGAATATGCCACCAGTCATGCTGCACTAGCAGGATGCCGGAGGCTATGAGGCCCAGCAGCCTCAGAGTCTGTCTCACTGAAACCCAGAATGGAGGCTGAAACATATGTATCATAGCCTGAATATCCTGGACTTGCTGTTCAGGAGGATAAGACCGAAGCTGCATTGTGGCCAGAACAGCTCTGATAAAAGGGAGCATCTGAGAGGGAGTCAGATGTGACTTTGGTACATTGATAGTGAACCCCAGTGAGTGCAGCAGGTTCGCCTTAGTCTGGAGGTGGAAGATGACTACCAGGGGTGAGCCTACCTTCAACAATCAATCGTTGAGGTAGGGGAAGACTGGAACTCCAGAACTCCGCAGGTGTGCTGCAACCACTGCCATCACCTTGTTGAACACCCGAGGGACGCTGGTGAGACCAAATGGGACCATGGCGAATGGAAAGTGCTCCTGCCCCACCAGGAACTGCAGGTAACATCTGTGGGCAAGCAGGACGGGGATGTGAAAATATGTGTCCTGTAAGTCCAACGTTGCTATCCAGTCTCCTGAATCCAGGGCAGACAGAACTTCAGTGAGCGTGAGCATTTTTAATTTCTCCTGTGTGAGGAAGAGATTGAGAAGGCTCAGGTCTAGTATAGGATGAAGACGTACGTCCTTCTTGGGCACCAGAAAGTAGCAGGAATAGCAACCACGACCTACTTCTGATGCCGGCATCCTCTCTATAGCTCCCTTGGCCAAGAGAGCTGACACTTCCTGGTGGAATAAGGGAAAATGGTCCTCCATCAACTGGTCATATGGTCATAAGTGGGTGGCATGGGTGGAGGGGAAGCCATAAAGGGGATGGAGTAGCCCCTTTGTACAATTTGTAGTACCCAAAGGTCTGATGTTATTGACCTCCAGTGGAGCAGGTGATGGCTTATCCTGCCCTCTACTGAATGCCCGCGATGGTATGAGGGCAAACTAAAGGGGCTTGGAGGCTAAGGCTGCCGGGGCAGTAGTGCACTGGCCCGACCTCTGGCCACCTGTTCCACGTGGTCTGTGGGAACCATAACCTCTGCCAAGAAAAGGCATGAAAGCTTGATGGCCGTGGTGGCTGGGAGGGTATTGACCGGATTGGAAACCACTTCCGTGGCCATGAAAGGGGTGAAAGGTGGACTGTGGGTGGCGAGAGTCCATTGAGGGACCCAAGGATCTAGCCGTAGCCCTGGAGTACTTAAAGAGCTTAAGCGCTGAGTCTGCTTTCTGTCTGAAGAGACGGGAGCCATCAAAGGGAATGTCCGTTAGAGATGCTTGGACATCCCCAGAAAGTCAGTTGTATTCAGCCAGGCGAGGGGCCAAAGTGCAACCGAAGAATAAATCACTCTGCCCAGCGAGTCAGTCGTGTCCAGCCTACAAAGAATGGTGAACTTTGCTGCATCCCTCCCGCTGGGAATAGCCTGAGAGAGTATGGCTTGGGTCTCCTCCAAGACCATAGGCAGCACTTGCACAACCAAGTCCCAGATCGTATGAGAGTAACTGTCCAAGAGGCACACTGTGTTCACTGGCCGCAGTGCAAGGCTGGCAGAAGAGAATATTCTCTTTTCAAAGGTATTCAACCTCTTGGATTCCCTATTTCGTAGAGTTGAAAGGAACGCACCAGGGTTGATTTTGGAAGTTAAGGCATGTACCACCAAGTTCTCCAGAGAGGGGTGTTGGGTGAGGAAATAGGGGGCCCCTGGGGCATGGTGGTGGCAGTGGGCAATCATCCTGTGCACAGGAGCCCCTTTGCAGGGTGTGGACCAGGCACAGAGGAGGTCAGTGAGGACTTCATTAAAGGGAAGCAAGGGTTCAGAGGGGGCAGTCCCTGGCTTAAGCACCTCTGTCATGACGTTAGTCTTGACTGCCACTGAGGGCAGCTGAAGTTCAATACCTCAGCATCCCTACGCACCACCTTAGTGAAAGAAACCCCATCCTCCATAGTCGCAGTAGGAGGGAAGACCAAACCAGTGTCAGGTGAAGTGTCTAACCCACTGGCACCCACCAGATCTTCATACCAGGTGTCCTCTATATCATCCAATGCGTGGCGATATTCATCAGGGTCGCCATATCTGTCAGAAATTAACCTGTTGCCAAGAGTTCTACTGGAGTGGATGAATTTTCCCTATTCTCATCGACTCCTGCATACGCAGTCTCTATATTTTAATGGCTCTGTAGTACACACTTGCAGGCGGGAAATCAGATTAGGAGAGAAAAGAGAGACTGCCTCTGGTATCTCAGACATTGAGCTTCCACTTTGCACTGATGTAAAAATTGGTTTTAAAAGATACATCGATTGATTTTATTACCGCTTTAATGTGAATACAGTCGTTTTTTATGTAGTAAAGTCTTTTAAAATAAGCCACTTTTAATTCCTGATTGCACTTTGCGGGGGAAATACGGGGAGAGTTTTGTTTGGGCTCACCTGCTCCCACGATTTGCCGCGAATCCACGTTAGAGCACTTCCGCATTCCTCAACGCGGTCTAGTGCTGGGAGGTAGTTTCAGCTGCTGCTCAGCAGAGCTGATTGGTTGGTGGGCGGAAGGGGGCAGCTAAACTGGGACGCTGGAGCGGTCGCGCGCAACGGGCGCGCCTAAGGCAAGCCCGTCTGCGCCCGTCCGCGTCCGGCCGGGTCCAGGGGCTAGAACCCCTGGTCCGACTAAACAATACTCTGCAAGGAAACTGCAGTCCCTTGCCACAGGTAACCACGGGCTGAACCCCTATGTCACAGCAAAACTGAGATCGGAACACCTCTTGAGGCACACTGGGACAGACACCCACACGATCCCGGGGCCAACACCTCACTCCATGATCACGCCAGAGAACCCCCCTGGTTTAAAAGTGGCTGTTTTGAACACAAGATCTCTACAGAAACACCATTTAGAGATCTTTGCGCTCCTCCAGGAGGGGGATATTGACATACTGGCACTCACAGAAACCTGGATAGGTGACGCATCGGCCCCCGATATTATCGCTGCACTGCCAGGCAACTTTGATGCCTTCTGGCACAATAGGCAAGATAACAGGAGAGGAGGGGGAGTGGCGATTCTTTTCAACACCAGGCTCATGGCCACCAAGATAATAGCAGAGAGCATGGATAAGACGGATATTCTGGGAGTTAAAATCACTTCCAAATCGTCCTGCCTCATCCTCCTGGCAGTCTACTGCCCCCCGGATGCAACCCCTGGTTTCAATGACCACTTTGCCGAGACCATGTCTGACCTCAGTACACGATATCAAAGACTCATGGTGGTTGGAGATTTTAATTTCCACTGGGAGAAGAAACCACGGGAGCCGCAGGCTAAGCAGGTTGACATGGTAATGTCTAATCTGGGGCTCCATCAATTGGTGGATCGCCCCACTCATATTAAAGGGCACACCCTAGATTTAGTCTGGTCATCCAACCATCTTGACAGGCTAATAAGTATCCAACCGTGTGCCTGGTCTGACCATTCATTAATCTCCTGCTGGGTCCCGTTGGATAGTCCTCCTGCACAACACCCGCCTGAGAGGAGGAGAGTGTGGGGCTGGCACAAAATTCAGGCAGACAATCTAGTAGACAATACAGAGGCTACCTGCATCCAAATTTGAGGAGGGCAACATTGACATAGAAAGCCAAACCCTTAGTAATACTCTGCAATCAGCCATCGATCAAATAGCACCGGAACGCAGAGAAAGAACTAGACTTAAAGGCAAGGTGGCCCCCTGGTTTAATGAGGTACTCAGGGAAAGTAAAGAGAGCCTTCGCAAAGCCGAGAGAGACGGTGGCGGAAAGCCTACGATCCCACTGAGCTAACTACCTACAAAGCCACACTAACTCTCTATAAAAAATCCATTATAACCAGGAAAGCTGAGTACTATGAGGCACGCATAACAGACGCTCCAAACAAACGGAAACTTTTAAGATCCTAAATGAACTCAGTAAAAAGTCTGACGTAAAATCTGCAGCAGCACCCTCAGACTGTAATGCACTAGAGACTCTTTCTCCAGAAGGTAACAGACATCCTCCTGGAGATTCGAAAAACCCCCATCACCCTGAGCCCCATGGAGCGCTCTAAATCCCCGCCCCCTCCTGGCCAGCTCCTCACCAGTCTCCCTCCACTAGACCCAGAATCTCTGACGTCCCTGATAAATAGTACCAAATCTGGCTCCCCGGCCGACCCGTGCCCGCCAAGGATTCTTCGGATGGCACTTCCAGCCCTGGACAGCCAGATTCTCACCCTCCTGAACAACTCTGATGACTGGTCAAGTCCCCTCCAACTTGAAGGAGGCTAGAGTTATTCCTCTACTAAAGAAACCGGGAGCAGATAAGGCCGAGCTTAAAAATTATAGACCCATCTCCCGTTCCTGGCGAAGGTTGTGGAGCAACATGTCCTGAAGACAACCTCGGCGTTCCTGGAAGAACACGAGCTACTCCAACCCCGCCAGGCTGGGTTCAGAGCCCACCATAGTACGGAGCTAGTAATGCTATCTGTACTCGACGATCTCAGGATGAAGGCCGATAACAAAGAGTTGAGCGCCCTGATTCTTTTAGATCTTTCTGCGGCGTTCGATACGGTCAGCCACACAACATTACTGACCCGGCTGTCGGACCTGGGCATCCGGGGGCACGCCTATAATTGGTTAGAATCCTTCCTATCAGGACGTTCGCAGAGGGTCCAACTCGGCGATCAGGTATCGGAAAAGGGCAACATCTTCTGCGGGGTCCCCCAGGGCTCCGCACTGTCCCCGCTCCTTTTCAACATATACCTGCAGCCCCTGGTGGCCGCACTAACCAATATGGAATGCCGGGTTTTCAATTACGCGGATGATACCCAGCTCATCCTGAGGATCGATAACTCGGTCCGCGCCCAAGAGTCAGCCCAGAACATCCTCAGGTTCACAATAAACTGGATGACTGCAAACTCCCTAAAAATTAATCCAGATAAAACCGAAGTCCTAGCAATTCCGGCAAAAAACAACCCATGGAGCGGCTTGTTTTGGCCCCAAGAGCTGGGGGCCTGTCCCAGCCCATCACCAGTGGTAAAAAGCTTGGGAATCAAGATTGACACCGAGCTCTCCATGACTAACCAAGTCAACTCAGTGGTGGGCACATGCATTGGTCTTCTAAGACAGCTGAGGAAACTGGTTCCACTGCTCTCAGTTTCATCTCTGAAAACCATTGTATCAGCAACTATCGTCTCGCGACTCGACTATGGCAACGCGCTCTATGTCAGGCTCCCCCAGAAACTTACGAATAAGCTACAGGTGGTACAGAATGACGCAGCTAGGCTGATCTTCAGGCTGCCCAGAAGAACTCATGCCACTCCCTTGCTGCACAAACTGCACTGGCTGCCTGTCAAGCAAAGAGCGAAATTCAAGGGACTCTGCATTGCCCATAAAGCCCTTTACGGACACGCCCCAGGGTACATAAGGGAACGCCTAATCAAAAACGTGCCTGGGCGGGCGCTCCGCTCAGCAGAAGCCGCCCAGATGGTCTGCCCGCGGGGTATATTTGCTTCCAAAGGAGGACGAGCCTTCTCGGTCCTTCTGCCACAACTCTGGAACCAGCTGCCCGACACCCTCCGTAAAGAACATGGTCTGCTTCCCTTCCGGAAACAGCTTAAAACCATTCTTTTCAGGGAAGCACTAGACACGACCTAATCATTCTTAGTACCATGGAGACTACCCCGCCCTGATGCTGTTTTTCTTCTTCCAAAGCGCTAAGAGACCTGTCGGTGTACATGCGCTATACAAGAACAAAATAACATAACATAACAGGTAGGGAATATCTTCCTCCAGAATGCTCAACATTAGGTTAGCAAATATTCAGCATATATAAGTAAGTGTACATCAGATATTAATTCATTCAGCACAACATACCTTTATCGCAAAAACCTTCATATTAAATAACCCTCTCTCTCTCTTTTTCTCTCTATAACCTTTTTCTTACTAAATCTAACTTTCTATAACTCTTAGGTGTCATGTACCTTTTAGTCCTAGAGGTTTTTGCCTCTCTCTAGTGGTTTCCTTATATATATTCTCAGTTGAATTCCACAATGTAAAATCTCATTTCTTTTCTGGAATAAATTTTTCAATCATTAGAAAACATATATACAGTCTTAGTGAGTTCTTTTCTGGAATCTTTCTTTTGAGGAAAAGATTCCACTCTCAAAATATGGGGCCAGATGTACGACCCACCAATTTGCGACTTGCAAATTGTGCCGCATTTGCGACTCGCAATCTGCGACTCGCAAATTGGGATGTACAACAGTGTCTCAGACACCGTTTGCGATTCCTAATAGGGTCACAAATTGCATGCCTCATTAATATTAATGAGGCAGGCGCAATTTGCGACCCCATTAGGAATGGCTAGCACTCACACGGATGGTGGCCTGCTGGGGTCAGCAGACCACCATGTCTGTGACTGCTTTTAAATAAATCAGTATTTTTGTAAATGCAGCCCGTTTTCCTTAAAGGAAAACGGGATGCATTTAAAAAAAAGAAAAATGAAACTTTTAAGTTTCATTTTTTAAGGGGAGGCAGTGGTCCCTGGGACCATTGCCTGCCCTCCAAAAATATTTTTTGACCCATTCACAAAGGGGAAGGGGTCCCCTGGGGACCCCTTCCTGTTTGCAAATGGTTTACCACCTTCTTGAAGTAGGTGGCAATTTGCGAGTGTTTTGTGACCGCAATTGCGGTTGCAAAACATTCATACATACAAATGCGAGTTGCTATTAGGAAGGGACTCCCTTGGCACGCCCCTTCCTAATAGCGAGTCGCAAACCTTATTTTGCAAATCGGTAAAATTTACTGATTCGCAAAATGAGGTTTGTACATGGCCATGCCCTAAATTGCAGTCCCAAACGGGCCGATTGCCCGTTTGCAACCGCAATTTAGGGTCGTACATCTGGCCCCAAGTCTTTTTCCAATAGTGGTTGAGGAGAAAAATCCTTAAAATCGTAGAATACACCCAACTGTATTTTTCTCGCCAAAATTCACTGTCTTGACTGGATTCGCAGCCACTCGAAAAATTCTCCTTGCAGTGTTTAGGAAAATGGGGAATACTCTGGTGTGCACACCAAAATTACTGAAGTGGCGGACCTTGGAAAGAGGAATAGCCAAAAATCCCTTCTGAAAAGCAGGCGTGTAGAGGAAATACTACTCGCGTCTCTGAGGATTCAGTTGAAGTTTGCAGCTTTGATTGTGGATGAGCTCAAAGGCTTGGTTAAAGTGCTCGCACAGGTTTGCAAAAAGACTAGACTGCTGACCCTAAATCTTAAACTGGGTGGCCGCCATCTTGGAATCTCACTTGCTGCACCCACAACAGAATTTTACACCAACCTGAGGAAGTACAACAGGTGAGGCTTCAAACGTCTCCAACTGGGATACAATTTGAATTGCTGTTGTTTCCACTTTTGAACACAATCACTTGCAAATGAGCGCCGGACAATACCCCTCCACCAAAAAAATGACTCCCCAAATGAGGTTGGTTAGGATACATTTTATGGAATCTTTTTACAAGTCTGGGTGCCTGAACGCATCCTTTCTACCTTAAAAGGACCTAAGAATTTTGGTGTACATTTCCTATTTCCTCTTAACTGTAAGTGATGTAGTGACAACAAACCTTATCTCCTTTAGAATAATTAGGATGTTGCTTTCTTTTTTTGTCTCCTTGATTTGATATGGCATTCTGGCCTTTTGTGAATTTCTTTTAGCAGATTCATAGGCCTGTTGCATATTTTTAGTTAAATCAGCCACTGCTGGTGCTGTCTGCTCCGTTTTTCCAACCAAACACATTTGGGTATCTTCCTGTATTTGAATAAAATAGGGAATAACCGGCGGAAGAATGAACCGCATTATTGCGCGCAAATTCTGCTGTCCAGATTAGGTCTGGCCACTCACCTTTTTGGCCTGACAAATTTAATCATAAGTACTGTTCTAACTCCTCATTAACCCTCTTGGTCTGTCCAACAGTTTTGGGAAGATGACTAGTGGAATATTGGGAATTAACACCTAACCTTCTCATAAAGGCCTTCCATAAATGGGTTAAGAAATGGGAGCCTCGGTCACTGGAATTCCATGGGCTCTAACTATGTGCTGGGTAAATAGCTGTGCCAACTGTTGAGCCTTAGGAATACCTTTCAGAGGGATAAAATAATTAATTTTAGTGAATGTGTCCACAAACACCAAGACAGTGTTATAGCCCTAACTAGAAGGCAATTCTACTATGAGGCCCATGGTGACTGTGCCATGGAAATGGAGGTGTAAGAAGGGGTTGGAGTTCCCCTTGAGGGGCCTGTCTGTTTTACCTCTCACACTTTTGTCTCAAGTCTGCATGTATTGTCTAATCTGAGGGTTCATTGCAGGCTACCAAAAGTGTCTTTCCACCAATTCTGTGGTTTTGAGGATCCCTTTATGACCAGCCTGTAGGTCATCATGACAGGTCGGTAGGGCCAACTTGTAATTCCTTAGTGGGTAAATGAAAGGTTTCTTTGTAAAAGGGAAGATTCTCCTTTGCTTCTCTTTCAGAGTCTTCTTCAGCCCAAATCTTCATTTCTTCCAAGGACACCGCAACGTGAACCTTTTTTAAACTCAGAGTATTGTATGACACAAGCAAATCTTTACTCTGGAATGATGGAAGTTTTATCCTGTTGTTTTGATTTTGTTTCAGTGCTTATTCTGGAAAGAGCATCAGCTTTCCCATTAGTTGAGCCTGGCCTATACTTAATCACAAAGTTGAAGTCTGCTAAATACAATGGCCATCTTAACTGTTGGGGAGGTAGTGTCTGTGCTGATTTGAGGAATTGAAGGTTTCTATGATCACTGAACAATGTGAAAACATGCCGGGCTCCCAATAAATAGTGCCTCCACTCCTGAAAGGCATCTTTAACAGATAATAACTCTTTGTCAGCAATAGAATAATTAACCTCTGGAGGAGTTAATTTTCTAGAACAAAATGCGTAAGGATGGAGTTGTCCAGTGTCCTTGTGGTATTGAGAAAGGATACCACCAATTGCCAATTCAGATGCATCAGTCTCTACATATAATGGCTCTTCAGGATTAGGATGTAGCAAGACTGGTGCTGAAGTGAATAAATCTTTTAAAAACTGAAATACTTCTTCTTCCTCCTTAGACCAATGGAACGGTGTTCCTTTTCTTAGAAGGCGGGTTATTGGAGCTATTTTCTTAGAGAACTCATTGACGAATCGCATGCAAGAATTTGCAAAGCAAATAAAACTTGTACTTCCTTAACAGTACTGCGAGATGGCCAGTCTTGAATCACCTGGATTTTAGATGGATCCATAAAAATTCCTCTAGAAGATAGTTTGAATCCTAGAAATGTTACTTCTTCCACATGAAAAGGTGCATTTTTCCAATTTGACATACAAATTATTTTCACGCAGCCTTTTCAAGATTGCTCTTACGTTTTGGGTGTGTTCTTCCTGGTTTTTGGAGACTCTCAAAATATTGTCTATATAGACTACTGTACTTTGTTCCAAAAATTGCCTCAAAACATCATTAAGAAAGTGTTGGAACGCTGGCAGAGCATTACACAACACATATGGCATGACACAGCTCCGTCTGTGTGCCCTGCTGCTGCCCCTGATTGTGCTCGTTTTTTTCCTTTCTGTGCCCCCCTTGCTGCCCCTGATTGTGCTCGTTTTTTTCCTTTCTGTGCCCCCCTTGCTGCCCCTGATTGTGCTCGTTTTTTCCTTTCTGTGCCCCCTTGCTGCCCCTGATTGTGCTCGTTTTTCCTTTCTGTGCCCCCTTGCTGCCCCTGATTGTGCTCGTTTTTTCCTTTCTGTGCCCCCTTGCTGCCCCTGATTGTGCTCGTTTTTCCTTTCTGTGCCCCCCTTGCTGCCCCTGATTGTGCTCGTTTTTTCCTTTCTGTGCCCCCTTGCTGCCCCTGATTGTGCTCGTTTTTCCTTTCTGGGCCCCCTTGCTGCCCCTCATTGTGCTAGTTTTTTCCTTTCTGTGCCCCCTTGCTGCCCCTGATTGTGCTCGTTATTTTTCCTTTCTGTGCCCCCTTGCTGCCCCTGATTGTGCTCGTTTTTTCCTTTCTGTGCCCCCTTGCTGCCCCTGATTGTGCTCGTTTTCCTTTCTGTGCCCCCTTGCTGCCCCTCATTGTGCTCGTTTTTTCCCTTTCTGTGCCCCCTTGATGCCCTGATTGTGCTCGTTTTCCCTTCTGTGCCTGTTTCCCGCCGCTGCGCCTGCGGCCCCGCCCCTCACTGCCCATTCGCTGCCCCATTCCCTGCTCCTCCCTCCCACCTCCCCATTTATGGCGGCCGCTGTGCGGTCGCGCCGCTGCGCGCGCCGAAGGCGCGCCTAAGGCAAGCCCGTCTGCGCCCGTCTGCGCCCGTCCGCGCCGTGACCGCGCCCAGCGCCAGACCCCTGGTCCGGGCATCCCCCGCGCCCGCCACATCAACAGACGCCGATACGACGCCAGCACCCTCCACGCACTCAACCCCGGAAAAGATCACGCCTGCTACCAGGCCACCCGAAGCGCACCCAAGGGCCCTTCACCTGCCGGAACTGCAGCTTCGCCAGCACCCGCCCCGCCAAACCACCGCCCAGGAAAGAACCCAACTACCTCAGATGCATCCTCCTCAACACCCGCTCCGCCCCCAAACACGCCATCGAACTCTGGGACCTTCTCGACTCAACCTCCCCAGACGTCGCATTCCTGACGGAGACCTGGCTGAATCCCGCTTCAGCCCCGACATCGCCATTGCCATCCCGGACGGATACAAGATCACCCGCAGGGACCGACCAACGGAGTCGGAGGAGGCATCGCCATCGTCCACAGGAACACCCTCAGAGTCTCAACCAACACCGACGACACCCTCAGCACCGCCGAACACATGCACTTCCAGATCCACACCGATCCCAACACCACCCTCAGAGGAACCCTCATCTACAGACCCCCGGACCCCGACCACAGTTCAGCGATTCCATCGCTGACTTCGTCAGCACACACGCCATCGCCTCCACGGACTACATCCTCCTCGGGGACCTGAACTTCCACCTCGAGAACAACAAGGACACCAACTCCACCACCCTGATCGACAACCTCGCCACCCTCGGACTCAGACAGCTCGTGACTACACCCACCCACGCCGCCGGCCACACGCTCGACTCCATCTTTTCCCAAGCCCACACGTCTCCTTCAACCACACCTCCGAACCCCACTGGACTGACCACCACTGCATCCACTTCACCTACAGGAAGCCCACCACGCACCACCGCACCGAACAAATGCCTCGCCGCTGCTGGAGCAGAGTCATGGAAGACCAGCTAACCACAACCCTCGCCCTGAGCCCACCCGCCGAACCCTCCGACCCCGACACCGCCGCCCGCAACCTCAGACAGTGGATCAACGACTGCGCCAACACCCTCGCCCCGCTCAAGAATCAGCCCAACAGCCACACCAGCAAGAAAGCCACCTGGTTCACCGAAGACCTCCAGGCCTCCAAACGAACATGCCGAAAACTGGAGAAGATCTGGCTCCACGAACGGACAGCGGACAGCTACGCTGCCCACAAGAGCGCCACCCGCAGTCACCATCACCTCATCAGATCCGCCAAAGGGCTTCACTCAAAGACCGCCTAGACAACAACGCACACAACAGCAAAGAGCTCTTCAACATCGTGAAGGAACTCTCCAACCCCAGCTCCAACACCAACGACATCCAGCCGTCGCGAGACCTGTGCGACTCACTGGCCACCTTCTTCCACCGCAAAATCGCCGACATCCACGACAGCTTCAACACCACGACCGCCCGGCAACCACCGAGACCACTGCCCCCACAACCACCAACCGCCTGCTCTCCTGGACCAACATCAACGACGAGGACACCAGCGAGATCATGAACACCATCCACTCCGGTTCACCGCTAGACCCGTGCCCTCACCACATCTTCAACAAAGCCAGTACAGCCATCGCGCCCCATCTCCGGAAAATAATCCACATCTCCTTCGAGACAGCAACCTTCCCGGAAAGCTGGAAGCACGCCGAGATCACCGCATTACTCAAGAAACCCAAGGCAGACCCCAAGGACCTCAAGAACTTCCGACCCATCTCTCTGCTCCCGTTCCCCGCGAAGGTCACCGAGAAAATCGTCAACAAACAACTGACCCGCTACCTCGAGGAGAACAACATCCTGGACCCTTCCCAGTCCGGCTTCCGCAGCAACCACAGCACCGAAACCGCCCTCATCGCCGCCACCGATGACATCAGGACCCTGCTAGACAACGGAGAAACAGCAGCCCTCATCCTCCTGGACCTATCAGCCGCCTTCGACACGGTCTGCCACCACACACTACGAACACGCCTTCACGACGCCGGGATCCAAGAGAAGGCCCTGGACTGGACCACATCCTTCCTTTCCGGCAGAACACAAAGCGTCCGCCTCGCCCCCTTCCGATCCAAGGCCACCAAGATCATCTGCGGCATACCCCAAGGCTCCTCCCTCAGCCCAACGCTGTTCAACATCTACATGGCACCCCTCGCCCACGTCGCCCGACAGCACAACCTCAACATCATCTCCTACGCCGACGACACCCAGCTGTACCTCTCCCTCACCAAAGACCCTCACACCGCCAAAGCCCACCTCCACGAAGGAATAAAGGCCGTCGCCGAATGGATGAGGACCAGCCGCCTGAAGCTGAACTCGGACAAGACGGAGGTCCTCATCCTTGGTTCCAACCCTTCAGCCTGGGACGACTCCTGGTGGCCAACATCACTGGGAACAGCCCCGCCACCCACCGACCACGTACGCAACCTAGGGGTCATCCTCGACCCCACCCTCTCCATGACTAAGCAGGTCAACGCCGTTTCCTCATCCTGCTTCAACATCCTCCGAATGCTCCGCAGGATCTTCAAGTGGATCCCCACCGAAACAAGAAAAACAGTCACCCAGGCCCTCGTCACCAGCAGGCTGGACTACGGAAACGCCCTCTACGCAGGAACGACGGCTAAGCTCCTGAGACGGCTGCAACGCATCCAGAACGCCTCTGCACGTCTTATCCTCGACATCCCCCGACGCAGCCACATCACATGGGGGTGGGGGAGACTGCATCTGGTATCTCAGACGCGGAGCTTCCACTTTTCACAGCTAAGGAATATTTTCCTCCTGAATGCTCAACATTAGGTTACCAAATATTCAGTATCTATAAGTAAGTATACATCAGATATTATTTCATTCAGCAAAACAGACATTTTTCCCAAAAACATTCACATTAAATAGCTCTCTTTCTCTAGAACCTTTTTCGCACTAAATCTAACTTTCTATAACTCTCATGTGTCATGTACCTTTTAGTCCCAGAGGGGTTTGCCTTTCTCTAGTAGTTTCTTTACAATATATTCAGTTGAATTCCACAATGTAAAATTACATTTTTCCTAAAAATAGTTTTTTCATTCTTTAGAAAACATATATACCCAAGTCTCAGTGAGTTCTATTCTGGAATCTTTCTTTTGAGGAAAAGATTCCACTCTCAAAAACAAGTCAATTTCCAATAGCGGTTGAGGAGAATAATCCTTGAAATCTTAGAATACACCTTACTATATTTTTCTTGCCAAAAGTCACTGTCTCAACTGGATTCACAGCCACTCAATAAATTCTCCTTTAAATGTTCAGGAAAATTAGGGAATTGTGGAATAACCCGGTGTGCACACCAAAATTGCTGAAAAGGCAGACCTTGCAACAAGTAATAAATTAAAATCCCTTCAGAAGATTAGGAGCATGAAGGAGGCACTACTCCTGTCTCTGAGGACTCAGTTGAAGTGCCCAGCTTTGATTCCGGATGAGAACGAAGGCTTGTTCAAGGGATCATGCCGGTTTTCAACAAGACTAAACTGCTGACCCTAAACCTTAATCGGAGTAGCCTCCACCGTGGAATCTCGCTTGCTGCGCCCACAGCAGAATTTAACACCAACCTGAGGAAGTGCAACAGGGGAGGCTTCGGACATCTCCAAAGGGGATACAAATTGAATTGCTGTTGTTTCCACTTTTGAACACAGTCACTTGTTCTTGAAAATGAGTGCCTGAAAATACCCCTCCCATTTGTCCCGAGTACCAGGCCTGTCAAAGACAAAAGGCCAGGTTCGGACGCAGAAGGCATTGCTCTGGATGAAGCTGGAACCATGTTGGAGTTGAGAACGACGGGGATGGCATTGCCTATGGGCATTGACGGCACCCGTACAGGTGCAGATGCCAGAGAAGGTTTTTGTCTCTTTGGCGGCGCCGCTCCAGATCCAGCACAGGATCCAGGGCCAAGAATGGCACCAAGGTTCTTCCCAGGGGCAGGAATCCAGTTGGGGCCCCTCCCGAATCCCTGGGGCCCAAAGCTGCTCCAGAGGGGTCGGGCTGCTCGAAAATGAGGTGCATGGCCTCATAGAATTCTTAGTTGAGCTAGGCTGTTCTGGGAAAATCAGGGAAGTGCAGGGCCGATCCTGGCTGGGGCTCCAAGAGATGCAGGGCCTGGAGTGCCGACACTCCCTCGTCTCGTCGGAGGATTTAGACGGACGCAGGGAAGTCAAAGACCTCTTCGACTTCTTAGATTTCTTTTACTTGTACGACTTACCTGGGACGACAGCTGTCAGGTGCGCCTCCACGATCGGTCCTGGAAGCTTCCACGTGATTGGAATTTTGATCATTACAGGGTAGTCCGACATCGGGCAGCAGGGAGCTTGAGAAAGCACTCTGTCAGGGCCTTTGGGTGCATGGCGCGGCATACCTTCCAGGTCTTTGAGTCATGGTCTTTCTCGAGGCATCATAGACAGACCAAGTGGGGGTTTTTCACAGACATCTGTCTGTGACATGCTCCACATGATTTGAAACTAGTCGGTTTCTTGGGCGACATCCTGTCACACCAGGAGAAAGAATTTCTCAAAAAAGTGTTTGACAAAATGACTAATAAAGCCAATCAAAAAGTGACTGAGGTGTAGCTCTTCACAGATCCCCAGTATCTGTCACAGAAAGGAATGAACTGACATCAGCATGCCAAGGTGGTACTTATATAGGCACCACATACATCACTTCTGCCACAGATGATGCCAATGCGGAGCCGAACAACACTACCTACCAGCAT